>JALQSN010000123.1:0-125524 GCA_023690525.1 Holotrichia oblita | reverse complement strand
GCCTCTTGTTTCTGGTCTAAGACAATATTTAAGGTATAGCGTTTTTCGGTAATTTCTTGCCGTCCCTGTCCTTAAAGGTTATTAACTCGTCGCAGTAGTCGGCAACTTCCTCAAAACTTTCATCGTCCAGCATTTCTTCCTTGACCGTCCGGCCTGTACCATAGCGGCGGGAAAGCAACAAGTCACGCAAGCACCAAGCGGGGTTTTCCGAATATTCGTATACCCAATTGCCTTTTTTTCTTACCCAAACTTTTTTACCCTTAATCGTGCAGGTAATTGTTGGGTTACTGCTATTTAACTTTTCAGAGGCTTTTAATTTAACTCTAATCCAGGCGCAATTTTTATAACCGCCGACAGTTTCCCAATTTGAAGGCGGCGGCTGATGAACCGCGCCATTAAAAAATTCATAACTGCAATCCGGCAAGCTGTCGGTATTAACGGCCTTGAATGCGTCTTTGCAATCTATACCGCTTGTATCTCCAACTTTAATTTTACGCTTTGGTAAATCTTTTGTGAGAATATCGGGCAATATTTCGCTTGCTTGCCAACCGTCTTGCAAATTAATCCAATTGTAAAGTTCTCCGATACTTTTATCTTTAATATTAAATTCTAAGGTTATTGTATCAGTAACGCCTATACTCCAACCAAAAGGCGGTTTATTCTTGCTCCACGCATATAGATAAAATTTATTATCTTGTACGCCATAAGTCGCAAACTGCCTGTTGCCGGTATATTTTAGCTTGAAAGCGGTATAAGGCTTGATAGGAATATCGTTTACCCGAACACAGTCAACGCCTTCAATTTCGCCCTCGCATAAAACAATATCCTTGACTAAGGCTTTTCCGTCCTCGGAAGGTTTATGATAGGCAATATTGCCGCCCCATTTCCTTGTACCGTAAATAATAGGAATTGCAATGTCGTTGGAAGTAGTATTCGTTAAGCTGTCAAACCTGCCAGCCATATCTATCCCCGGCTCTTTAGGCCGCGCAACCAAGCCCCAAATTGTCGAACCTAGCGACGCGCCGTATAGCCCTGCGGCTAAAGCCGCACCAGCTTTAAAGCCAAAAACAGCCGGAGCAAAAAAACCAACCGCAAAACCAACAACGCTTAATATACCTTTGCCTTTTTTCTTGCCCAAATGCTCACCCCCGCCCTATGTCCTAATGGATTGCTCAAACGGAATGCTTGGAAAACCGCTAAAATTGTGTCCGTTATTTTTTTTCTTGCAAGCCTCAAAAGTTTTATTACAACCTTGCTCAATTTTATAGTCGCCTTTTGGCTCAACTAAAAAAGGGTAATCAATTTCGATTACCCCAGGCGCATAATTAATAATTTTCCGGCTCTCGTAGGCGATTCTGATAATTCCATCAGTCCAAAAACCTTCTGTTTCCGTTCTTTTAAAGTCAAGTACCTTTGTAGTGGTTGAACCTTCTCCAACCGCACCAACATTTACCAATTTAAAAGCCCCGCAGGTTTCGCTGTCGCCAAATTCGCCGCTACAGGTAATTCCGAACCATCGGCGGGGAATGTTTATTTCCGGCATTCTGGACTTGATACTTAGGCGAAACTCGGTAGCTGACAAATGCGGGTCGTCGATGTAGCCGGTAAATATTACATATCCTTCCCTATCGTCCGGCTCGTCGTCGTAAAGCATTTTAATAACCTCAACATTACAACCCCTAAAATCGAACCCTTGAAATAAGGCCAGCGTAAAACCACTATCAACATTACCGATTTTTAATTCAATATTATCAATTTTGGGGTCTACGCTACTACGGTATGTCCCGCGCTCTATTGGCATAGCGGCGTATTTCTGGCCTTTGTAAATTATATCTTCGTCACAGGCCGCTAAATATAAAACCCCATTTCTTAGCGACAATTTATATAATTCTATAAAGAAAACGCTGTCCTGCTCTTTGGCTTGTTGTATGGAAATAGGCAATACCCTCATTAGCCTTTTTCCTCTTTCAAGAGTACGGTACATTCAAAGGCTTGTCCGTACTTGTCGGTAATATCCAACTCGTCGGAGGCAAAACGGACTATTCTTTTTACGCCGTCCCTATCTTTCCAATAAAATTTTTCGCGGCTGCCCTTGTGGGCGTTAAAGAAGGTTTCCAGATATTGCTTATCTTTATAAACCCCTTGAAACCTTAATTCCCAGGAGTAAATCGGGCTAACTGTTACACCATGCACCTGCTCTTTGCCGCTTTCAAAAGAGATATGTCGATTTATCCACTTAGGTTTTATTTTTCTCTCGCCATGCGGTTTAAGCGTCAATTCTCTCATGTTCCGGCCTCCTTCTAAATCCGCAGACAAAACCGCGTTCTAAATTGCGGAAACGGTCAATATATGATTTTGTAAGAATATTACTTCCTTCCGGCGCAGGGGGGATATGAAGGACTTTGCCATAACCTAGCCAGCAACCTATATGCCCCTCGCCATTTACCCGAAAATAAACAATGTCGCCTTCTTCAAGTAGGGAAATTTCATCTACTCGTTGAAAGTGGCGAATCAAGTATCTAAGGAGGCGGTAAGGCTCTTTTTTATACCAATCTTTATTAATTGGCCTGTCGGCCTCAAAAGTTGGTTTCCAACCGTTTTCATGGTATATTAACTTAACAAGCCCTATACAATCGCAAAATTCAAAGGACGATTGATTAAACCCCCATTTAATGCCAACAAATTTATTCCAGTTTATAGACATAAAAAACACCTCAAAAAAAATAAAAAAGAAGGGTAAAACCCCTTCCCTTATATATTGCATGGTGGTATTATAAAATTACACATTATTTGACATGTTTGTATTGTAGTATAAATTAATAGTTTAGTAGTAAATACTAATCATGTTAGAATGCACTTTTATAAAATTTATAGGGGGGCTGGATAATAATGCCTAGAATACCTGATGAAGCTATAAGGAAATATTTTTCGATTGATGGGGCAGTACAATACGCCCAAGACCGTCCAAACGAAGCAGGTAGAGTAATGAAAATATTCTCAATGGCAACATTTGAAGTAGGAGTTAATTTAACGAAACAGAGAATTTCAGACCCACTAATGGAGTTACTTCCCACTACAGATTTACAAAAATCACCAGTTTCTGTTGCTTTAGGAAAATAATATATTATCAAACGCTAGGTTTTCAACCTAGCGTTTTTTATTAACCGAATAAAGAAAAACTTAAAATTTTACATTTTTCTACCTGTTATACTTCGGATTTCTAAGAACCGCCGCCATCAACTCGCCGTTTCTCATAAAGAAGTCGGAAACGCTTTGAGCGTCCATAGCGTAAACGACAATTGGCTGCTGTTGTTCCTGCTTGCTCATAGCTTTCATCGCAACTGCCGCCATAATCTCGGTTGTCCGGCGTTCCCTGATACTATTTACTTCTTCGCCAACCTGTAAAGTCCTGATTACTTCGTTAGATTTAAGGTAAGGGACTACAGGATTATTCATAACGTCGCCGCCAGAGTGCATTTTAGGATAAGCGGCAATAACACTTCCGTTATGGCTAGGTGTCGGAGCAGGTGCAATTTTAACCCCGCCAATTGCCTGAAATATTCCCCCTAAAACAGAGGTAGCTGTCTTGATTTTAAAAATACGGTAAATAGCTTCTTTTGCCAATTCTTTCCATAACCCTTTAAAGAAGTCGCCAAATTTCTTTTGTCCGTTTGCCATGTCTAAAAGAGTGTCGGCAAAGCCTTTTTTTAGCCCTGCAAATACGTCTTTTAATTCAAGCTCTTTTTGTTTTAGCCTTTCAATATTTATTTCAGCTTCTTTAAACTCTTTTGAACCCAAAATTTCTTCATTACCTAAAGCAATTAATTTTTCTTTGATGTCCAGCCATTTTTTCAATTCGTCAGTAACGGCTTGCAGTTCTATCAATCTTGATTGTTCGCCAGTTTCAAAACGGCCTTGTAATAAATGCTGTAATTCTTTATTTTGTGAAATTTCGCTAATTTCATTTTTAATTGCATTTATTTTATCGGTAAATTCGTTTTTCTGTTTTTTGTTTTCAAGGCTGACAAGTTCTTTTTCTTTACTGACCGCTTCTTCTCTAAGTTTGTTCGCGGTTGTCATTGTTTTATTAATAGTTTCATATTCTGCCGCATAACCCCTGGCAAGTTCTAAAACTTCCCTTTTGGTATCTCTATCCAGATTCGCCCAAACAGTCTGTTTTTCTTTTAAATAGTCAACCAATTCAGGTATTTTATTTATTTCTTCTTCCAGGTCTTTTTCATATTCATTAGCCTTTTTATGAAAAGCGTCTTTTTCGGCAGTAACTTTATTTATCCGGTCACTAATAAGTTTATACTTTTTATCAATAGTGCTTAAAGTTGCTCCATAAAGTTGTTCCTTACCTTCAATAGCAATCAAGGCCGTTTCGTATTCTTTAGCCGCTATTTTAGCGTCGCTGAACATTTTAGCCACATCAAAGTTTATGCCAAGACGCTTAAATTTTTCCTCTAAACTTTTGGGAGCGTCCGAACCTGCGCCGCGACTACTACCGCCTTTTTTATCGTCGGAAGTGTCTACTATATCGCCCCCAGGCTTTGACGGATTATAATTTATTTCTTTTGTAACATTAAGATATTGCTGTTGTAGGTCGTTAAGCTCTTTTTGCATTTCCTTTGCTTTTTCATCAACAAGGTTTTTCCCTTTGTCGGTATATTCGGCAAGATTTTTCTCATAATGCTCTTTTTGATTTTTTAAACCTCGTAATTGTAATGAAGCAAAAAAACCTCCCGAATTTTCGGCTTTTTCTATTTTTTCGTTTACTCCGTCAAGAAGTGTTTGGGTACTATCTTTTTTCCAATTATAATAAGTCAGTTGCGCCGCTTTCCAATATCCTAAATATTTAATTTTCTTTTCTATACTCTTTCCAAATTCTTCCGCGTCTTTGTAATACGTTTCGATATTTTTTTCTAATTCTGTTATTCTGGCCTCTAAATCTGTCGCCAATGCCTCCCGCATTTGCTTTAAGAATTTTTGTTTTTCCTCTACGGATTTTGCAAACGCCTCTTTTTCTTTATTTATAGATTCTATAGACCAATCATTTTCTTGTAACCGTTTTTTAGCTTCATTGCCTAAAACGCCCCCTAGTTGCTTTTGGGTAGCTTCAAGGTTTTCATGGGCAATTTTTGACTTTTCGGCTGAAAGTGTGCCGCTATCAATTTCTTTTTTGAATTTTTCATGTGCGGTAATTAAAGTATCTATAAATTTAGCTTTTTGTTCCAGTACGTCTAATTCCTGGGCATGGGCGGCGACACTATCCTTTGCTTGCTGTATTCTTTTTCTTTCGACATTTTCTAATTTCCCCAAATATTCAAGCAAGCTGTAGACACCATAAGACAAAGCCATCAAAGACAATATAACAAAATTTCTTTTGGCTAAATACATTTGTGAGGCCGCTAATGCTTTGGTTGAAGCGTCTGCCGCTTTAGTAGCGGCGGTATAAGTTGCAAGGGCGGCGGTATAAGCGTTTTTCGCGGTTTTAACCTTATCAAGCGCAAGAGTAATAGCCGCAATTGCCGTTATTGCTTGTACGGCAGAACCGGGAATTTTTTGTAATCCTATTACAAAGTTATTTAATGCCGCAATTTGTTCCTTTAAATATTGAGTAATTCCGGCATTACCGCCACTAACAAAGAGTTTTTCCATGTCTGTGCTTAAAGCCTGTAATCTTCTTGAAATTGTGTCTAACTGCATTTCTACCTGTCGGGCAGCCGCGCCCTGTGAATTTAAAGCTAAACCCCAATCATGAATAAACTGCTTGTAATCGCCTAACATGGCGGCGGCTTTCGCCCATTGAAATTTACCGCCGCTTATCTGTTTAAACAGGTTTTCCACGTTCTTATCGGTCATTTCGGCGGTCAATGCCAATTCAAGTAAAACGTCTTGCGCTTTTCTAAACTCTAATTGACCGTCCTTGCCGACTTGTTTAACTTTTATGCCTATTTTTTCCAATTCCTCAACCGCTTTATCAGAATGGAACGAACCAAGAACGGATTTAATCATATTACCAATTTCCGCGCCGCTTCTCACCGTTGCGCGGACACCTGTTGCAATCATAGCGGTTAAAAATTCAAAGTCAACCCCTGTTATTCTTGCGACAGAACCCGCCCTTTCTGTGGCATGGGCTAAATCCTGCGCCGATACTGTAGCGTTATGAGCAACATTAGTCCATATATCAATAATTTTTGAAGAATAGGCAACGGCCTCTGTGGTATTTTTAGCGACAAGACCATACTGAAACATAGCGGCCTCTAATGCTTTGTTTGCTTCGGTTATAGAAAAATTGTCTGCTACTGCTAAAGTGGCTGATTGCCGGACAAGGGCATTTACCATGTTTAAATCTTTATATGCTCTGCCCCATAGAGTACCGGCCTCGATAATATTTTCAACTTTTTCGCCATATCTGGCGGCAATATCAAGAAATTCCAAAGTTTGTTTGTTTAATGCTTTTTGACTGTGGTGCAATTCTTCATTAACCTGTTTCATTCCCGCCATATGGCTTTCAACTTTTTTAATACTTTCAAAAGCCGAGGCAGGAATAGCAAATAAACTTCCCAAAACCAAACCCGAACCAATCCAACTTAAATGTGAGCGCATTTTGGCAAAAAAGTAATCTACATTATGCCCCAGGTCATAAAAGCCGCGCCCTGTAATCCCCCAAACCTTGTTAAACTCGACGCTTTCACGATTTAACTTTTTAGCCGCGCCCATCAGCTTATCAAATTCGGCTTTAGCCTCTTTACTGCCGTTTTTCATAGCCGCGAACAGGCTTTCCGCTTGCCTTCTCATAGTAGCAAGTTGTGTCGCGTAGTTGGCGGGATTACCTGCCCCCAAACTTTGCAGGCCAGCCAGGGCATTGCTCATTCCCTGCGCGTCATTAGCCTTTAAAGCGTTTTGGTATTTGTTCCGCAAAGTGGCTATTTCTCTTTGGGTAGCCAATATTTTATTTTCTTTTATAACCATGTTTTCATCAATGCGGAGCATATCTTTTTTTTGTCGATACTGATTTAAAAGCGATTTTTCAAGCTCTTTGTTACCGGCAAGTTTCGCGTCAAGTATCTGCCTTTCCAAGCCTCTAATCTCTGCCCTGGTCTGCATAACCATATCGCCGGACATTGAACCTTTCCAACCGTTTTCTTTCAGCTTGGATTTCATGGCCTCTACGCTTTGGGTTAAATTGCGCACCTTCTCGGCGGCGGCATTAATTTGAGTTAAATTGATGTTAGGGTATAATCCAGTTTTAAATTTAGTATATAAAACCTCATATTCCTGTTTGGCTTTTTTTAGCTGTTGCGTCAGGCCGTTAAAAGACGCACCGGCCTTTTTATTGGCGGTTTCCGTCTGTCCTAAAGCATTTGACGCTTGTTTTGCAGAATTGGCTACCTGATTAAAAAATTCGTTGACGTTTCCTTTGGGAATTTTAGCAATTTTTTCAAGGCATTTTGCCAAACTGTCCACGCTTCGGAGTGCTTGCACGGCGTTTAATGTCATTCGTATTTTAATTTGCTTGTCAATGACTTTAGACATTTTGTTTCTCCTATGCTTAAAAAATAAAAATACCGTTTAATCTTTTTGATTAAACGGTATTTTAGCAATTTTCCAATTTATATAAACGATGAAAAGAATTTTTCTTTTACTACAAATAGTTATCAAAGTTTAATTATTATTTATCAATATACATATCCATGTTAACAAGTTCTTTTTGTCCATTTTTCGTAATTTCGCAAGAATCAATTTTTGTATAATACCCAATATATGTTTCTGGAATTGGCATATTTATTGGTCTTTCAATTTCGTTCATACTACAAAAAAAAGTAAGTGTCGTATTGTCATCTAATGGATATTCAGACGTAAATTCATATTCTTCCGTAATTCCTTCTTCCATGTCTAAATTCTTTGCTTCTTCCATAGAATCCTGCTCAATGTGTTCGATTATATTATAACCGTGTCCATTAATATTAACTTTATTTCTTAATTTGCCCTCTAATATTTTCGGTGGATAGTATGTCACAGTAAATACCCTCCTTTTACAAGATTTTCTACAAGCCTAAATATTATACAATAATTGGTGTTGTCGGTCAAGCGAAAATCAAAAATATTTTTTACAGCTTGCCGCCGTTAGACATTATCATTTCAAACGCCGCTGCACCCTCTAGCGGTTTTTCGCCGTTGCCTGTTTCCGACTTCTTGTTATTATTGGCAATACCTTCCATGAGATACTCTAAGGCTGGCAACGACATATTCATAATATCGTCCATATTCAAAGAAGTGTTTTGGAGTAAACTAGCGTAAAGCTCATTCCAAGGTACATCTTTTTCAGCCTCGTTATTATCTAGTTTTTTTTAGGCTCTACACCAAAATGTACGCTTGACAATCAACAAACCAATAAATGGATATTGAGCTTTATTTTATTGTGTAGTAGATTTCAAATACCTTTTTACTGTTTTAACAACTTTTAGGTGTCAAGTGACGTTTTTGGTGTAGAGCCATTTTTTTACCAATTTTATAACATAAATATAACGTCGTTTTATCTAACGCTTATCAAAGCGGCGAAACTCAATTTTATTATGTCGTGAAAACAACTCTTGAAAAAATAAACAAATCTTGATTTTAAAGGCTTTTGAGGTGTTTTGATGTGATTGTACGGTCATGTTGTAAGCAAAATGTGTGAGGGTAATACCCGCCCCCGGCGGCTGCCAAAAAGTGCCGTTTGGTCTGCCAAAAGTTACACCTCCACCCTGTTTTTGGTGTGTTTTTGGGCTGTTTTTCCCTCAAAACGCCCTAAAATTCCCTAACAAATGCCATAACATGCCCCTAAGTGTATATATAAAATACTTTATATGTACAGTTGGATATATTTGTAAAGCCTTGTTTTTTGCGCTTTCCGGCTGGCTTTTCACCCTCCTGCGCTGCCAATGTCGTCAGGCTATCTCAAAAAGAGTTATAAGAAGTTAAAAAAAATCTCGCAAAAAGACTTGACATTTTCAAAGACCCACCAATAATCGGAAGAACACATTTTTAATGTGTACCTTGAAGATGTTGGTGAGAGAAATGATTAGACTATTAAATTTTATCGAAAGTATCCGCGAATGGGCAAAAAACAAAGTTAGCGCAGAATTGTACAGAACCAAGGAAACGTATTTCACAAGAGGAACAGCAAAACTAACATTTGAAAAGCTGGTAGCTTTTATCTTGGGAAACAACCGTAATTCGGCGCAAGTATCACTGAATGATTTTTTCGGAAATTATGAAGAGTACCCCGTGGCAAAACAAACACTTTTTGAAGCCAGAGATAAGATTTCTTATGAGGCATTCGCCGATTTGAGCGATATGGTTGTTGATAATTTTTACAGCAGCGGCGATGCCAAAACATACAAATCGTATACATTGCTTGGCGTGGATGGTTCGGTGTGTCAAATTCCTCAAGACGCTTTGAACACATTCGGAGGACAGAAATCCGCGAAAGGAGATGATGTTTGCGCACAGGCGCGTGCTTTGGCATTTACTGACGTTTTGAATCGTGTCATAGTTCACGCAACACTCAATCCAATTGAAAACGGCGAACGCAAAATATTCCTTAACATGCTTGGTAAATTGCGGCATTTTGAGCGTCCACTGCTAATATTTGACCGCGGTTTTTATTCAAAAGAACTTGTTGAGGCTATGAATAAAAAAGGTGTATATTTTTTATTCAGAATCAAAAATAATTGTCAAAAACTAATAGATGCCGCCAACGAGCCTGATCAAATTGTAACCGTGGATAATTTTAAACTTCGTATAATAAACTTTGTTTTGCCTACGGGCGAAGTTGAAAAGTTAGCGACTAATATCTTCGATGAGTCATTTGATATTTCCGACTTTGCTGCTATTTATGAAAAACGGTGGGGAGTGGAAATATCATATCTGATGCTGAAAGAACGTCTTGCCATTGAAAACTTTACATCAGCGAAGAAAAACCTTATGCTACAGGATTTTTATGCCGCTGTCGTTACATACAATCTGATGGAAATAGCCTGTTTGGAACAAGAAGAGAAACGCCGCGCTTTAAATGCTTCAGTAAACCGCAAACATAAACAATCAGCTAACCGAAATATTGTTGCGCATGAAGTCAGGAAATGCTTGCTTTTCGTCATGCTCGAAACTGATCTTGACAAAATTGACCGCAAGATGGCGCAAATCCAACATATCATTTACAGATTTTTTAAAGATGTGCGTCCCGAGAGAGCGAAAGATTATCCTCGAAAGACTAAATTCCCAAGTAAAAAATATCCCATGAACAAAAAACGCAATCTGTAGTATTTTTGAGATAACCTGACGACATTGCCTTTAGGGGTGGAACTTTCTATTTCTGAAAAAACAGAAGGATCACCTTCTCTTGAGGTTACCCATTTTTACCTCGCTTAATTATGTTAGTCTCCTTGGAAACTCCAAAACCCGCTCCGTTATTGTCATTCTGAGCGCCAGCGAAGAATCTTTACCCCAACACCAAGCAGAAGATTCTTCGGGCAAACCCCACTCCGTCATTGCGAGAGTTGCTGTTAGTTTGTTCGCCCACCGTTTTTTTGAGATAGCCTGACGACATTGCCTGCGCTGCTCTTTTTCAATATGCTTTTATAACAGAACTGTATTTTTTTAAAAAGGCATGGTATGACGAATCAATAACATTACTTTCCAACAATTTTTTATTAACAAAAACTGTTAAAAACACTTAAAAAGATTGATAAATTCAACAAAAAACCAATAAAAATAAACTTCACGACAAAAGAGATAAGCAAGCAAAATGCTTGCTTTTTGTGTTTGTTGTTGCTCATTTCATAGACTATTTTACCTTTCCTATTCATTCGCAACAAGCAAATTATATTTGCTGTTTTTTCCCTTAAAATGATTTTACGACAATATAAAGCATATCCCATCGGCGCAAGCTGGAAACAAAAAAAGAGGCTTTGCAGCCTCTCATTTATTTATCGTTGTAGTGTGTCCGGCATTGTATTACCTCTATTGTATTATCGTCAATTATACGATAGATAAGGCGGTTTTTATCGTCAATACGTCTGCTCCAATATCCCGAAAGATTGCCGGTCAATGGTTCTGGCTTTCCAATGCCCTCATTACCATTTCTGATTATGTCCTTTAAAATCTGATTAACACGCTTCAAAGTTTTTTTATCTTGTGTTTGCCAATAAATGTAATCTTCCAAACTATCTTCCTGGAAATTTATTGATTTAGTCATTTTCCATTGCCTCTAATTCGTCCATTGTTTTAGTAATCATTCCCTTTCCTGCTTTAACTTTGGCAATGGTGTCCTCTAGGCGTTTTTGATTATATTCACTATAAAACCCATCAGTAGTAATTTCAAAGGGTATGCGCCTTTCCCTTAAAACTGCCCTCATAAACATATTGACAGCTACAGAAGTATTCATACCCGCGCCGTTGCAAAATTCGTCAAACTGTTTTTTAACATCTTCATCAACTCGGACGCTTAAATTTACTTGACCCAAAATATTCACCCCTTTTTAATTTATATTAATATCATACTATATTATGCATACATCGTCAATACATTATAATGCAAAATAGAATTTTTGTGATTCTTTGCTCCTGTAATTTTTTTACTGCAATTTAAAATAAGGCTTTCCACCACTTGTTTTTATGTCAATGATAAAAGTATATGCCGGACACCTTAAAGCCCTTCCCATCGGCTTAAAAATCGCATTAAAAACGATTCTGTAATTTCGGTTACTCCCTGCGTTATGTTTCCGGCCTTCCCATCGGTAATAATAAATTTTACTTTGTCGCTAATCCCTGCCGCGCTCCCGCTTGCCTTCCGTCTATCCTCATATATTCCGCTATCGCTCCATATATTGCGGTAAACGGCTAAAAAAAGAAAAGGCAGGGAATTTCCCGCCTTTTTTATGTCCTATTCTTCTTTTAAATCTCCCTTTTATTTTTTGCAAAAAATCATCAATAATAAACCTATAAAAAATTCCAATTCTTTTCCCTCTTTTTAATACCGCCATAACTGGCATAAATTTGTAAATTCTACGCCTTTATTTTTTAACTGTTCTATGATGAAAGGCGTTTCCGGCTTTTCTTGTGGGAATAACTCTTTTATGTCGTAATAAATGCCGGTATCTGGTTTATATGTGCTTTTAATATAATTAAAAATTCCTTCCGCTTCTTGGTTTATTCGTTTTTTTAACTCGTTGTATTCGTTACGATTCAAGCCTTTTTCATGTGCATATTTGCAAAGTGTCATTTAAATTTTCCCTTTCCGTCAATCTTCGTCCGGCAACATGATTGTTAAAACAGGCTCTAAGTTGTCGCCTGGGGAAGAAACTGCTTTTAGCTCTATTTCTTCCGGCTTGGGCTTATCTATGACAAATAAAACTTTATAAAAAAGCGTTTCCGAACATTCGCCCCTTACCTTTCTTCCGCGCTCTGTTTTAATCTGATAGCGCAACATATAAAGCGTGTCCCATAATCTCCCTTCGTAATCTTGGCATAACCCCTCTTGATATTCATTCGGCATAAGTAATTCATATAACCCCGCCGTTATTGCTACAGGGAATTTAAACCCTGCTTCTTTTGCTGTCTTTGATACATCAATCAAAACGCCGTCCGCTAGGGCTTGTTTGCGTGTGTAGGTGTGAATTACTTCCCCAAAAATATTATCATTGCTCATAGTGTCTAAAAACCCCTTTTAAATTAATTTTGGCAGGGATTAACCGCCCTGCCTCGGCTTTTATGTCAAAGGGGAATTATCCCCTGTAACTCATGCGCTTGTTTTGTTGTTTTTAATTTCCAATAGTTCTTTTATTTCTTGCAAATGACTTTCCAGCAATTTGTCAAATTCCATTTTCTGCTCATTAGCGAATTTTATAGCGTCCGCTTTTGTTTTAAAAACCTTTTCAATTTTATTGAAACTTTTTCCCATAAAACGACTGCGCCATTCTATATCTTGGGCAAATATTTCCACTTGGTATTTATCCCTTTTATAACCAATTCTATCAGATATATAAATTGTGATAGAATGTTTCGGCGTATTTAATTTATAGGTTATTCTTTCAGACCAACGCACAGTATTATTTGTGTGTATTTCCTCTTGCCATTCGGGAAGATTATCCAGGGTTTTTACCCTTCTAAGATATTGCATTTCTTTTTCTGTTCTTTCACTTGCTTTTTTATTGTCGTTAATTTGTGAAGTTAATTTGTAATATTCGGTAATTAATTCCTCCGCTTTGGCGTTTAAGTCTGCGATAAGTTTTTCAATTTTTGACATTATTTATGATACACCTTTCATTATTAGAATTTTGGCAGGGATTAACCCCCTGCCTCGGCTTTTTTTATCTTAAATGAATCACCCCTTTACTTGTTTCGTGGTAGCCGTCAAAACCTAAGTCGCGGCCTAGTGCCTCATAATCTATATAATTGACAAGATTACCCATTTGTTTAGTGTCGCCAAAATACCCCTCGTCTACAAAATGATATGCCAAGTCCGATAAGTCCTCACAGTCACTATATAGTGAATAATCGCCACTTTCGATAATTTCTAATGCTCCTTCCAAGTCATGCCCTGCCGCCTCCATAACTGCATATAACGCCTCTTTGTCGTAATCGTCAAGGTTGTCTATTCGTTCCGCTAATTCGTTCAGACTTTCCAAGTTTTCATATTCGCCAATCGTCAAGCCGTAAATTTCGCTTTCATAATCAGTGATAAAATACTCCTCGTATTCCTCATTGATACCGATTTTTTCCAGCGTTTCCTCTATTTCTTCCTCTGTCGCCGGAAGGGATAACCATTCAAAAACTAGCTCCCCCTCATTGTATTTACCTAAATTTGTAAGCGCAATTTTAATCATACTACTATTGACCTCTTTCCATTTGTTGTAAATTCATAATTATTGCAGATAATCGCGTCGTCGATATATTCATCAGAATAATAATAGTCAATCTGTTTATAGCCGTTTCGCGCTAATTTATAACTAATGTTGCGTATATCTTCAAGAATAACCTTTTCAAATTCCGCGACTAAATTATTGACCCTGTTTAATTCGTTGTGTCTGTAGCCGCTATCAAGTTCTAGGTCAACGCTCATAGTATAAGCATGATAATAACGCCCTGAATGTTTAATACTGCCGCACAAGTGGGGAATAATTTTTTTTAGGTTTTTATTGTCTGGTATAATTCTGGCGGCTATTTTTTGAAAGTTTTCTTTGTCAAGGTTACATTCAAAGGCCACGCCGACGCCGTCGCCTTGACAACTTGATAAACTCCAATATATTTTTACATCGGTATACCCTAATCCTGACAGTTGATACTCAAAATCTTCTGTTATGCTTTCAGATTCAAAGTAAAAGTGTGGGTAAACATATTATCTTTCTCCTCTCCGGTAGTTGATAAGATAATAGCTCCCCGTAGAACCGCACGTGCCCTATTAAGGCATACGGCTCCCCATAATAATCTTAAACAACTACCATAACGGTCTTGTTACTGTAGGTTTTAACAGTGGGTTGTATTCCAGTATTCGTTCATATTTCTCCCAGTTAAGCTTTCTCTTCTGGCTTCTGCGACTTAATGTTCGCTTTAGTTGTTGCTTGATATACCGATAAAAGCTTCTCATTCGCAGCGTATTGTGTGAGAGGCCGTAGTAATTGTAGTGTCCTTTTAGTTTCAGATTTAGCTTCTTTATCAGTTCTCCTATTGGTAAGTGCATGTTTGCCTTTATCCAGGCTTTGGCTCTTTGTTTCTTCGTTTTCAGTTTCTTTTGACTGGTTATTTTTATTACTGTATATTTCCCTGCCCGGCTCTTACCTGTTATGAACGTGAATCCAAGAAAGTCAAAGAGGCTGATTGAGCAACCGCGTAAATGGGAATAATCTCCATATAAAGCAAAAATGGAGGTTAAGAGATGAGAAGATCAAAAAACATACTGACAGAAAAAGAAATGGAATTGGTCAATTTATTAATGAAGGACTGCCAAAGCACGGGAGACATTCAAACAAAACTGAAAAGGCTATTTGCCGGAACAATAGAGCAAATGCTTGAAGCGGAGATGGAAGAACATCTAGGCTACGAAAAGCACAGCATAGCTGGCAATAACACAGGAAATTCCCGCAACGGCTACAATCACAAGAGCATAATAAGCGATTATGGCGAAAGCGAAATCAATGTACCGCGCGATCGCAACGGGAGCTTTGAGCCGCAAATAATCGAAAAACGTCAAACACGCACTGACGAAATCGAAAATAAAGTAATGACGATGTACGCCAAAGGCATGAGCCAACGCGACATTGAGGATAGCCTTAAGGAAATCTATGGAGCAGATATATCACAAAGCCTTATTTCTCGTATAACAGATAAAATTTTGCCAGAAGTGAACGAATGGCAAAATCGACCGTTGGAAGCAGTATATCCAATAATTTTCTTCGATGGGATAATATTTAAAGTTCGCAAAGACAATAAAATAGTCAATAAATGTGTGTATAGTGTTCTTGGGATTGACATGGAAGGCAAAAAAGATATTCTTGGGATTTGGATAAGCGAAAACGAAAGTGCGTCATTTTGGGCTGCGGTATGCAGTGACCTAAAGAATCGAGGAGTCAAGGACATATTCGTAGCTTGCCACGATAATTTATCAGGCATTTCCAGCGCAATAAACGCCACTTTTCCCAAAACCAAACAGCAACTTTGTATAGTCCATCAAATCCGTTCCAGCACTAAATTTGTGCCGTACAAAGATCGCAAAGCGGTTTGCGCGGATTTGAAGAGGATATATGCAGCGGTAAACCTTGACGACGCCGAGTATGCGAAAGAGGAATTTCGGGAAAAATGGGATAAAAAGTACCCTTCTATAATGAAGTCGTGGGAAGAAAACTGGGCTGAATTAACGACTTATTTTGAGTATCCAGAGGAAATTCGGCACTTGATTTATACCACAAACGCAGTAGAAGGCTTCCATCGGATGTTGCGCAAATATACAAAAACCAAAACGATTTTCCCAACCGATGATGCAATACGCAAATCGGTATATCTGTCAGTAAGGCAAATTACGAAAAAATGGAGTATGCCGGTACGCGATTGGGGCATGGCATACAGTCAGTTAGTAATCTTCTTTGAAGATAGATTGCGACAGAGCGCATAAAACCTTGAGGGCTCTGCCCTCAAACTCCCGGAGTTTATCGCTTGGGTTTTCCCTAAAACGGATAAAAAGCAAAAACGGACGGTTAATACCATCCGTTTTAGGGTAAAACCTCGCACGCCGCTCAGGTCGGTCTCCACCGTTGCCCTATCCTGCGTATGAGTAAAAGCCTATACTAGCATTACCATATTTTGTGAGATTATTCGGGTTTACACAGTTCGGGGGTAACTCCTAAGTCAAATCTTCCTGCTTCCTCTCCTGCGTATCTTCCGAACTTCATAATGTTGGTTTTCTCTTCCGATACTTCCAGCCCGAATTTTGCCAGCCTTTGTTTTAATGCTTCATAAAATCTTCGGGCGTCATTTTCATACTGAAAGCAGAATACTACATCATCGGCGTATCTTACCATTGAGCCTTTGCCTTTTAACCCTTTCTTTACCGCTCCTTCAAACCATGTGTCAATCACATAATGCAAATATACGTTCGCTAATACCGGACTAATTGACCCGCCTTGCGGTACACCCCGGTCTGTTTCCTGATACTTGCCCTCTTCCATGATTCCTGCTTTAAGAAACCTTTTTACATACCTTATAAAATTCTTGTCCTCTATTTCGTGTTCAAGAAATTTTACCATCCATTCATGGTTTACACTGTCAAAGAATCCTTTTATGTCTGCGTCTACTACCCATGATGTGGCTCCCATTAGTTTATCATCCAGATATGCTATTGCTTGGTGACAGTCTTTGCCTTCTCTGAATCCATATGAGAAGTCATAGAATTTTGGCTCATAGATTATGTTTAGTATTTCAGCCATTACTCCCTGCACCAGCTTATCTTCATATGCCGGTATTCCTAATGGTCTTACTTTGTCACTGCCTTCTTTTGGTATGTATGTCCTTCGTACTGGCTGCGGCCTGTATTGAAATTTCTTCATTCTCTCCAACAGGTTTTCAATATTTTCGTTTATATCTTCTTCGTATTCTGTTTTACTTACTTTATCTATTCCTGTTGCTTTGCCGTTGTGTTGCCTTTGATGTACTTCCAGCAGGGTCTCTTTGTTTACATAGTGCATGACGGTTTGAAGTTTTCTCTCTGGATTTCCTGCCACTATCTGTTCTATTCTTACTAATCCTGTTAACAATTCTTCTCTACCTCCGGTGTAGCATTTGTTTCCTTAGTAATAACGATTATTATGCCAACCCCTTCCCTCCATGTACTTTCATACATTTCTTCGGTACTATGAGTTGGTCAGACTGCCTATATACCGTCGGACTTCCTCTACTTTTACTTATTGTTACGTCCTACCCTGCTTTCCTGGGAGTATATAGGCTCTCCCTGGTACATTTGATGTAACTATGTGAAGCTCGCCATGCTCTCCGACCCCGATAGGACCTCATTAATCTCGCCTTTTACGATTAATTTGTCTTGCCTGCTGCCAAATGAAAAGCATCGGCTCCTATTTTTATGATTTTACGAGGCTCAATCACTTTAGCTTTCGCTTACGGCTCGCTTCCTCTCCGGTCTACGCTTAAACCTAATGTTACCATTTTGGCTCCAAGACCTGGATAATGGCGGGTGGCTAGGCCTTACCATGCCGGCTTCTCACCGGCTATACATCAAACGCCGAACAGGCGCTCTCATTATTCAAACAATCCTTGTACCACTCCCGCGCCGATTCTTTGGCCTCGTCCGATAATTCCTCAAATTCGTATACATTAACATTTAAAACCCGCATTTTTTATTGCTCCCTTGCTTGTCTGAATTATCTATATCAAGGGGAAGTATTTCCCCGGCTTTTTTCTCCTTTTGCTTAACCCCCTTTGTAGTCTGTCGTTATTTCTTGCGACGTGTTACGCCGTTTATATTGCTCATTATATACGGCGTAACACGCCGTGTCAAGATGGTTTTTTTGTTTATTTTTGGTTTTTTTATTAACATATCGCGCCAGGGTTGACTGCCCTGGCGCGGTTTTCATTTCAATTATTAAACGATTCGATAACAAAACCAGTCTTCTTTTGCTTCGTCCCCTATACATTCCAGTGCAAGCTCATACTCCTTCGCCATTAATCGCCGTTTAACTCGTTTAATTTTATCATCACTAATTAAACGACAAGGATACGAATTAAAAATAGCCAATTTAGTGCCTGTATCGTCAATAAAAACTTCAAGTTCGCGTTTCATTTTTTCATAGCTCCTTGTTAATTAGATTTTACAAAAAACGCCCAACAATAAGGAAAACAACCAAACTTTTCAGACCTAACAGAATAAGGGGAGTATTTTTCTTTTAGTTTCTTTGTAAGCTCTTTTAAACTATCAAAAGTGTTTCCATTTTCTAGTAAAATACCGTTTGGCTTATCTATAAAAACCTTGTAGTTAATTTCCATTTTATGCCTCCTTTGTTATTTGATTAGCGGTTTTATATTAATCGGGCTTGTGACCGATTCGCCGCATTACCAGCCCCGAAAGGCTGTCACTCTGCGCTTATAGATAATATATTGTTAGTTTGTTGTGGTCTGGACGTTCTTCTATTATCTTGCTTCCATCTGGCAAATAAAGGGGTATTTTATACGGCACTTTGCCATATTGCCCATGCATATAATTCAAATAACTGTTTAATTCTTTTGGGCTTTTTAATTCTATAGAAAACCATTGCAAGCCCGATTTGTCTGTATGTTTTATTGTGTATATCATTTTTAATTTCTCCTTATTGCGCCGGGATTGACCGCCCCGGCGCGATTTTTTATATCAAGCGGCGTTTTTCTTTTGCTTACTTCTTATAGCCCATTCAGAAATGACACCTTGCATAAATAATAGATACTCATTGCTTTTCATGTTTTTATTGTTGTAATGGCAAAAATAACTGCTATATGTTCTGTTGTCGTCGCGTATTAAGTAATTTAAAAAGCGGTTATAATTTTTTTCGTTTTGTGTATCAAGCCATATTTGCCACTCTGTTCTATTTCCCCATTTTTGGTATGCTCTTGCTAATAACATACATTTGCAAAAATCCAGATTAAGAACATCACAAATTGCTTTAACTCTCTGCTCTGCTTCTCTAAAAATTCGGTAGGTATATTCTTGTTTTTCACAAGTGGTTTTATAGGATTTGTACGCCTCCCTGTTTGCTCTTTCTGCGTCCATGTATTCTTGGAAAAAATTAATTACCTGTTCGATATTTACCTTTAACATTTTTTTGCTCCTTTTGAAAGTTATTTCTTTCGTGTGAAAGTTTGTATTTTCATATTAACATAACCCTTTCAAGCTGTCAATGCTTTTTTTGAAAGTTTTTTCTTTCATATGATATTGTTTTTTTTCAAAACAAATGATATACTTTAACATGAAACAAAAAAAAAACAATTTGCAAGGCGGTGATTTTATGGCTTTAAAAGATGAAATCAAGTCAATGATAGTTAAAAAAGGCTGGACGATAAATGCTCTTAATCAAGCATTAAATGACAAGAAAGGAACTGATACAACGCCGCAAAATTTAAGCACTAAAATTTCAAAAGAAACAATATCATATAAGGAAATTTTAGAAATTGCGGACATACTAGGCTATGAAATTGTTTGGAAAGAAAAGGATTAATAAATTTTCTTGATTGTCTGTTCGTGTTATGGTATGATACCCATACGGCATAATACGCCGTATGAAGTTTTTTAGGAGGAACTTATTTGGAAATATTAGCCAAGAGAATAAAGGAATTACGACAAACTAAAAACATTTATCAAAAAGATTGCGCGACCTTCTTACAAATTGGTGTTAGGAGTTGGCAACGATACGAGGCCGGGGAAGTTCAGCCGGAAATTGAAAAAATTGTCCAAATAGCCGACTTTTTCAATGTTTCCACCGATTACCTTTTAGGCCGGACGGACGACGCGACACCACCGGCGACACACCGGCGCACTCCATCGGCGCGGGGCGGCGCAGAGGCAACAAAAAAGCCATCTACGGAAAAGCCGTAAATGGCATGGTAAGGAGTTGAATTTTTCTGGAGCATGGTAAGATGTAAAAAAAGTCGGGGCAATATATTGTATGTAAAGAGGGTTAAAAAATGACCTTGCAAGACATAAAAACTTGCCTATTGCAAGAACGTGAGAACCTTAAAAAGTATAATATTAAATCCCTCGGTATTTTCGGCTCATTTGTTCGCGGAGAAGAACGGCACGACAGCAATATAAATATGTTAGTTGAATTTAATAGCAATGATGATATGGATTTACTTACTTTTATAGAGTTGAAGAATTACTTATCCAATCGTTTAGGCCGGAATGTTGATTTAGTGATGAAAGATACCCTTAAACCTCATATTGGAGAATGTATTTTGAATGAGGTTGTTTACTTATGAAAAGGGTATATCAAGATTATGCTAGGTATATTCTTATAGAAGTAGAGAGAGTTTTAGAATTTGTCAAAGGTAAAAGTTTTGAGGATTTTAAGCGGGATTATATACTTGCTTATGCCATCTTTAAAGCACTTGAAAACATTGGCGAAGCAACTAAAAGAATACCGTTTCATATAAGAAAGAAATATCCTGTTATTCCTTTTCAAGAAATGACAGGTATTCGCAATGTATTAAGTCATGAGTATTTTAGTATTAACTATATCTGGCGTTCGACAGTAAATAGATAAAAAGAGCATAAATTCTCCGAAAGAATCCAGTAAAACTAGCTGGCGTTCGACAGTAAATAGATAAAAAGAGCATAAATTCTCCGAAAGAATCCAGTAAAACTAAGGGTTTCCCGTTTATAAAAGCCCAAAAGTCATAGATACACGTGTGTGCTTAAAAGACTTGATTTTTATATGTTTTTGCGATAAAATATAGATATGTATATAAGAACAACTATTCGCAAAAAACAAAGACGGTAGTGTTACCGAATATCTGCAGCTTGCGCATAATGAATGGGATAAAAAATCAAAACGCTCAATCGTCAAAGTTTTGTTGAACTTTGGACGAAAAGATGAACTTGACAAAAAAGGCTTGGAACGATTGATAGTTAGTATTCAAAAAGTTCTTGGTACTTTACCAAGTGAGCCATCGGATATTCATGACGATTATATCCAAATATTATCTACCAGAACATTAGGAGGATGCTGGTTTTTGGATCAACTATGGAACCGACTTGAAATTGGTGATTGTCTCAAACGCCTTTTGGTGAGTTCGGGCTATGAAATTCCTGTTGAGAGGGCTTTGTTCGCCATGGTAGCAAATCGGGCCATTGACCCGACAAGCAAACTATCTACACAACATTGGGTGAATGAAGAAGCTTATATTCCCTCTCTGTCGTGTGTATCGGTTCATCAGTTATACAGAAGCATGGATTTTTTGCTCGAACACAGTACCAAAATACAAGAAGATATTTTTTTCAGTATCGCCAATCTACTCAATCTGGAAGTTGATCTTATTTATTTTGATACCACCTCCACTTACTTTGAGACAGATTCGCCTGACGAAACAAACGATACCGAAACACAAAACGAAAACGCTTTGCGTCAATATGGTTACAGCAAAGATAAACGCCCTGATTTGCCACAGATAATTATCGGCATAGCGGTAACTAAAGAGGGCATTCCTGTTCGCTGCTGGGTTTTTAGCGGTGAAACGGCGGATATGGCAATCGTTGAGCAAGTAAAAAAGGATCTTAACGGTTGGCGATTGGGACGAGTGGTATCAGTCATGGATTGTGGTTTTTCATCTGAGGAAAACTGTATTAAACTGCAAAGCGGCGGCGGGCACTATATCATGGGTGAAAAGATGCGCAGCGGTAAACCGGATGTCGAAGCCGCTTTAGCCAAGAAGGGGCGTTACACAAAGATAAAGGAACATCTCTATGCTAAAGAAGCCTTAGTGGGCGAGGGAGAACGCCGTAAACGCTATGTAGTTGTCCTCAATCAAAAAGAGGCCGAGAAAGATAAATTCACAAGAGAGAGACATTTACAAACAATAACTTCCCTTTTAACAGCATTGGGTGATTTGACAGACAAAGCTCATACTAAGGCAGTTTGTGATTTGGTATCCCACCGAACATATAGCCGGTATCTTAAAACTTGTAAAGATGGCCGACTTGTATTAAACAAGGCTAAAATTGCTGCTGAGGAAAAACTCGACGGCAAATATCTTATCAAGACTTCAGATGATACGCTAAGTATACAGGACATAGTTTTGGGTTATAAGCAGTTATATGATGTTGAGCGTTGTTTTCGAACTATTAAAACCGAATTGGAACTTCGTCCGGTATATCATCGAAATTCACAGAGGATTAAAGCCCATGTTTTAATATGCTGGCTGGCGTTATTGCTAATCCGTATTGCCGAGAATGAAACGAACAATACCTGGTTTCATTTGCGCAGAACTTTAAAAAAATTAAATCTTGTCGAACTTAAACTCCCGGAAGGTGTATTTCACCAAATTACAGCCTTGACAGCTGAACACAATGCTCTATTTTCAGCTTGCAGGATTAAAGCACCGCCAAAGATTATAGATATGCGCCCTTCGTAATCCCATAGATACACGCCTCTTTTTTTCTTGTGCCCGGAAAGCCGCGTTCTTTGTGGCTTTCTGGGATTTTTTATATCTAGGTGCTGTCGAACGCCAGACTAAGGGTTTCCCGTTTATAAAAGCCCAAAAGTCATAGATACACGTGTGTGCTTAAAAGACTTGATTTTTATATGTTTTTGCGATAAAATATAGATATGTATATAAGAACAACTATTCGCAAAAACAAAGACGGTAGTGTTACCGAATATCTGCAGCTTGCGCATAATGAATGGGATAAAAAATCAAAACGCTCAATCGTCAAAGTTTTGTTGAACTTTGGACGAAAAGATGAACTTGACAAAAAAGGCTTGGAACGATTGATAGTTAGTATTCAAAAAGTTCTTGGTACTTTACCAAGTGAGCCATCGGATATTCATGACGATTATATCCAAATATTATCTACCAGAACATTAGGAGGATGCTGGTTTTTGGATCAACTATGGAACCGACTTGAAATTGGTGATTGTCTTAAACGCCTTTTGGTGAGTTCGGGCTATGAAATTCCTGTTGAGAGGGCTTTGTTCGCCATGGTAGCAAATCGGGCCATTGACCCGACAAGCAAACTATCTACACAACATTGGGTGAATGAAGAAGCTTATATTCCCTCTCTGTCGTGTGTATCGGTTCATCAGTTATACAGAAGCATGGATTTTTTGCTCGAACACAGTACCAAAATACAAGAAGATATTTTTTTCAGTATCGCCAATCTACTCAATCTGGAAGTTGATCTTATTTATTTTGATACCACCTCCACTTACTTTGAGACAGATTCGCCTGACGAAACAAACGATACCGAAACACAAAACGAAAACGCTTTGCGTCAATATGGTTACAGCAAAGATAAACGCCCTGATTTGCCACAGATAATTATCGGCATAGCGGTAACTAAAGAGGGCATTCCTGTTCGCTGCTGGGTTTTTAGCGGTGAAACGGCGGATATGGCAATCGTTGAGCAAGTAAAAAAGGATCTTAACGGTTGGCGATTGGGACGAGTGGTATCAGTCATGGATTGTGGTTTTTCATCTGAGGAAAACTGTATTAAACTGCAAAGCGGCGGCGGGCACTATATCATGGGTGAAAAGATGCGCAGCGGTAAAACGGATGTCGAAGCCGCTTTAGCCAAGAAGGGGCGTTACACAAAGATAAAGGAACATCTCTATGCTAAAGAAGCCTTAGTGGGCGAGGGAGAACGCCGTAAACGCTATGTAGTTGTCCTCAATCAAAAAGAGGCCGAGAAAGATAAATTCACAAGAGAGAGACATTTACAAACAATAACTTCCCTTTTAACAGCATTGGGTGATTTGACAGACAAAGCTCATACTAAGGCAGTTTGTGATTTGGTATCCCACCGAACATATAGCCGGTATCTTAAAACTTGTAAAGATGGCCGACTTGTATTAAACAAGGCTAAAATTGCTGCTGAGGAAAAACTCGACGGCAAATATCTTATCAAGACTTCAGATGATACGCTAAGTATACAGGACATAGTTTTGGGTTATAAGCAGTTATATGATGTTGAGCGTTGTTTTCGAACTATTAAAACCGAATTGGAACTTCGTCCGGTATATCATCGAAATTCACAGAGGATTAAAGCCCATGTTTTAATATGCTGGCTGGCGTTATTGCTAATCCGTATTGCCGAGAATGAAACGAACAATACCTGGTTTCATTTGCGCAGAACTTTAAAAAAATTAAATCTTGTCGAACTTAAACTCCCGGAAGGTGTATTTCACCAAATTACAGCCTTGACAGCTGAACACAATGCTCTATTTTCAGCTTGCAGGATTAAAGCACCGCCAAAGATTATAGATATGCGCCCTTCGTAATCCCATAGATACACGCCTCTTTTTTTTTTGTGCCCGGAAAGCCGCGTTCTTTGTGGCTTTCTGGGATTTTTTATATCTAGGTGCTGTCGAACGCCAGTATATATTCGTCTGGAACTTAGTAAAAAAGCGATTACCTTCATTACTTAATAATTTGCGGCTTATGGTTAAAGAGATTGAGGAAATTGAAACTCGATTTTGAAACTGGATTTTGAAACTCAAATTGGAAATTGAAATTGGAAAATCAAATTGGAAAATGAAAACGGAATTATGAAAGGTGAAAAGGTTAATGACAGAAAAAGTTTTGAAAAATGTTGCAATTTATCTTAGAAAATCACGCGAGGACGAAACAGACGACGCACTTTCAAAACATAGAGATACTTTGTTAGAGTTAGCCGGAAAAAAGAAATGGAAATACAAAATATATGAGGAAATAGTTAGCGGCGACAGTATTTCAGATAGACCTTGTATGCAAAACCTTTTAGATGATGTCGCTTGTGGAATGTGGGACGGCGTGGCGGTAATGGATATTGATAGGCTTTCACGCGGTCAGCATAGAGATTGGGGAGAAATTTTTGATACTTTTCGCCCTTCTAATACTATAATTATAACTCCATTGCGTACATATGACTTAGAGAATGATATGGACGATTCAATGCTATCAATGCAAGCGTTTTTTGCGCGGGAAGAATATAAATTAATTCGCAGACGATTACAAAGGGGTAAAGTAAGAGGGGCAAAGCAGGGTTATTGGACAACTGGAACGCCGCCATATCCCTATTATTATGATTCTAATACTAAAACCCTTGTTGCTGATACTGAAAAAGCTAAAATATACAGAATGATAGTTGAAATGCATTTAAGCGGTATGAGTTGTCAACAGATTGTAGTATGGTTAAATCAAAATCGGATTCAGCCACCTAGAGGCGCGGTTTGGGACGATAAGAAAAAGACAGGCGGGTGGGGCGTTTCGGTTTTAAGCAATATATTAAAAAGTGAAGTCCATTTGGGAAATATAATTTTTGGTAAAACTAAATGGGATAATTATAAAAAGAACAACAATATTATAAAAAAACCAGAAGAAGAATGGATTAGAGGGAAGGGAAAACATCAACCTTTAAAAACACAAGAAGAACACGACCATATAATTAAAAAAATTGCACAAGATAATTTTATACCTGTTAAATGCAGGGCTAGTCTAACCCCTTTATCTGGATTACTATATTGTAAAAAATGTGGTTATAGAATGAAATTAGACAGGAAAAAATATGCGGACGGAGAATATCGCTATATAATGTGCTGTTATCATAAATTCAGAGATAATTCATTATGTACCCAAAAGGGGCGTGTCCTTGATGATTCTTTTTATGAAATGCTGTACCATAAAATATTAAATATTGATACTTCATATTTAGGCTCTACACCAAAAACGTCACTTGACACCTAAAAGTTGTTAAAACAGTAAAAAGGTATTTGAAATCTACTACACAATAAAATAAAGCTCAATATCCATTTATTGGTTTGTTGATTGTCAAGCGTACATTTTGGTGTAGAGCCCATATTTAGAACAAATAGAATCAGAGAATAAAGAGTATGAGAAAGTTAGAAACCTTATATCTCAAAAAGAAAAAGAAATTGAAAAGATTAAAAAAGCATTAACTCGTTTATATGAATCATACGAGGACGGAATTATTGAAAAAATCGAATTTGCCGAAAGAAAAAGAACAAGGGATAAACAAAAGCAAGAATTAGAGCAGGACATTAAAAATTTACAAAATAAACTTAATCCTCCTTTAACTTCCAGAGAACAATTAAATGAAAAAATTAATGGATTTTCCGGTAAATGGAAAGAAGCTAAACTGCCAAACGAGATTAACGAATGTTTAAAAATGGTTATATCAAAAATTATCTACAACAAGGAAGGGGACGACGTACATATAGAAATTAAGTATTGCTAATACTAAACTTGGTAATAATAAACTCGTCTTTAGGACGAGATATTTATATAATGTAACTCGATTTTGTGGATTAGTCACTTATCTATCTCAAACGGGGTCAAATATAAGCCAATTAGCACAAAAAGTAATACCTATAAAACCAATAAAATCAAAGATTTACAAGCATAATAAAATGTAAACAAATGTAGGTGTTCAGTTTCCTAAACCGTGTGTCGGTGGTTCGAGTCCTCCCGGGCGCACCAAACAAAAAACCCAATAAAGCCAGGAATTGCAAGGGTTTCGCCTTGGGTTATGAACAAGCTTCCGTGTAAATGGAATAATTCTCCAAAATATTGGTAATAATTTTAATGCAGCATAACTTGGGCAACGCTGAGGAGCGCCCCTACGCTTGCTGCGGCTTATACGGAGAAGCGGCGAACTTAAAAGTTTGCCGTTTTCTATTTCTCCGGTAAGCCTTCGGCGCAAAACCTCGGGAGTTTGAGGGCAGAGCCCTCAATGCGGCTTTTAAGCCGCACGCTCCTACGATTTATGCTGCGATCCTATCCTCGAAGAATATCGCAATCTGGCTGTAAATCATTCCCCAATCCCTCGCCGGCATTGTCCATTTTTTCGTGATTTCTTTGACTGAAAGAAAAACTACTTTTCTGATCGAATCATCGGTGGGAAAAATTGATTTTGTTTTCGTAAACTTTCTCACCATTCGATGATAAGCCTCCACTGCGTTTGTCGTATAAATCAAATACCGGATTTGCTCTGGATAGTTGAAAAACTCAGTAAGCTCAGCCCAATTCGCGTCCCAAGAACGCATAATCGACGGATACTTCTTATCCCACTTTTCCCGAAATTCCTCTTTTGCATACTCGGCATCTTCAAGATTTACCGCGCCGTAGATTTTCTTTAAGTCCGCGCAAACTGCCTTTCTGTCTTTATAATGCACAAATTTGGTCGAATTTCGTACTTGATGGACAATGCAAAGTTGCTGTTTTGTTTTTGGAAAAACCGCGTTTATAGCCTCTCCAAGCCCTTTGAGGTTATCGTGGCAGGCAATGAAGATATCCTTTACACCGCGCTTTTTAAGGTCGGAACATACCGATGCGTAAAAACTCGCGCTTTCGTTTTCGCTTATCCAAATACCTAAGATATCCTTTTGCCCATTCATATCAATGCCCAAGACCGAATAGACGCACTTGTTGATAATCTGGCTGTCCTTGCGGCTTTTGAACATAATTCCGTCAAAATAAATTATCGGGTAAATCTCATCCAACGGACGATTTTGCCATTCATTAATTTCCGGCAGGAGTTTGTCTGTAATTTTTGAAATTAACGTTTGCGAAATATCCGCTCCGTATATTTCACGCAAATTGTCCTCTATATCGCGTTGGCTCATTCCTTTGGCATACATTGCCATGATTTTTTGCTCTATCTCATCGGTTCGAGTTTGACGCTTCACAAGTATTTGGGGCGCAAACTCTCCGTTACGGTCACGTGGTACCGCTATTTCGCTTTCGCCGTAATCGCTGATTATGCTCTTGCGATTATAACCGTTGCGTGAATTTCCTGTGTTGTTTCCCGCTATGCTGTGTTTTTCGTAGCCTAAGTGTTCTTCCATCTCCGCTTCGAGCATTTGCTCAATTGTTCCCGCAAATAACCTTTTCAGTTTTGACTGAATATCTCCCGTGCTTTGGCAATCCTTCATCAGCAAACTCACCAGTTCCATTTCTTTGTCGCTTAATATGTTTTTTGATGTTCTCATCTCAATAACCTCCATTTTTATTTTATATGGAGATTATTCCTATTTACACGGTCGGCTAATCAGCCTCCAAGTGGCTCTAAGCAGCTTTTGTCCGTTAGACGAAGCTAAACATTAAAAGTACCTTGAAAACTTCATATTAACATTATTTTCAAGTAGAAATTAGGTTGTCTTTTGTGCTATTTTATCTTTGTAAAAGGACAATAGCTCAAAGGAAATTCTTTCGCTCCTTGTTGGTCGCTAAGCGATACTTCTTTAGAAAGACTGTTTCCTTTCCTAAACTGTTAACTTCTAACCCAGTCGTTGTTCAGGTGTTTAAGGTAGCCATTGTAGCAAGTGGCCGTGACTTTATGCACTTAGTTCTGATTTGTGCGAGGGTGTTGATGCGGTATAGGCAAAGGACAACCTTTTAGCTATTGTTTTTTTGCGCCCATTTTACAATAAAAGGCGGTGAAGAACGTGAATTATAACCAACAACTGGCTACTCTATTTGTCGGTATTGACGTTAGTTCTAAAACTAATTATTTCTACGCAATGGATTTCAGCGGCAATAAGATGCTTTCTTTTCCCACTTCAAACAACCATCCTGGCAGCCAAGTTGCTATAGAGGCTATTATTAAGTGCCTAAGTCACAATAATCTAAAAAATCTTGTTGTCGTTATGGAATCCACGGGATTGTACAGTTGGCATGTTGCCAACACCTTTGCATCCCACCCGAAGCTTAATGTCCTAAATACAATTGTGTATTGCATTAATCCAAAAGTTATTGCAAATTATAAGAAAACTTTTGTAGATATTGATAAAACTGACCCTCTTGACGCACTGGCTATGGCCGATTACGCAAGAATTGGCCGTATAGCAGCCAAGCCTTGGCGCGGCACCGAGTTTACCGCTCTGCAACGTCTTACCAGGCAGAGGCTACATATCGTTGAGAATTTAGCACGTGAAAAAAACTATATGCTTACTAACATCTTCTTGAAGTTTAGCGAGCTTACCGTGCTTGATAAAGACCAAAAGCCTTTTTCCAACGATTTTGGCGCTACTTCTCTTGC
Source organism: Holotrichia oblita (assembly GCA_023690525.1). Lineage (NCBI taxonomy): Eukaryota > Metazoa > Arthropoda > Insecta > Coleoptera > Scarabaeidae > Holotrichia > Holotrichia oblita. The sequence goes on along the minus strand of JALQSN010000123.1, from coordinate 96,252 downwards.
TGTTATTACCGAAATTTTTTCAACGGAAGATATTGCCAATATGTCTGTTGAATCTTTAGTTGATTTTATTGTCCTTCATGGTAAAAACAGATTTTCTAATCCCGTTGAAACTGCCAAACTTCTACAAAAAGCCGCCAGAGACTCTTATCGGCTTGACAAGGCTCTTACCAATCCTATTAATGTCGCTCTTGCCATGAGTTTTGACCAGATTAAGTTTTTAGAAAAACAACTTAAATCTATTGATAAGGTTATTGAGCGTACAGTTAAAGGCTTGCGCGGCAATGAGTATACTTCTCTTTCGTCTATCAATGGTATTGCGCAAGTTTTGGCTGCCGGCATCATTGCCGAAACTGGAGATGTTGATAATTTCAGTAACCAGGCTGCTCTAGCTAAATATGCAGGGCTGACCTGGCGTAAACATCAATCTGGCAATTTTACTACTCAAGATACTTTTATTACTAAAACCGGCAATAAATATCTTCGTTACTATACCGCTTAAGGTCATGAAATGAAAGTATCATCAAGCGGCTGATTTGAAAACAATGTGCTCATCATTAGGTTCCACTTTTGGGATATCGTATAATTGGAATTTGGCAGAGATTAAAGAATTCATTTTGGAAGCATGTTTTTTATCCAAATTGTCTAAGCAATTATCAATAGTGTTTTTGAAATCAGCAAAAGAACCTATGTAGGCCGCGTTTAGAACTTCAGCTTTTACGAATTTCCAAACCCTTTCAATTAGGTTCAGGTTCGGAGAATAGGTTGGCAAGAATACAAGTTCAATACCATGTTTGGCAGCGTATTCCATGACCAACTTACAGCGCTGATATTTTGCGTTATCCATAACCAACTTAATGATTTGGTTGGGATACTCAATAAGCAATTTATCGATAAGCATGACGATCTGAGCCGAAGTAATGTAAGTCTCATTAGTAATGGTTGTCATCTTCTTTGATGCGAAGTTGAGCGCACCAAGTACGTTATATCGGTTTCTTCCACTTGCCGTTTTTACAAAAATACGTACTTTGCTCCATAATTGACCAATAAAGCCGCCTTGAACAAAGTGCGAGGCATCCACAAAGAAAAGCTGAACATCGCCTTTTTCGGCAAGAGCAAGAAGCGGCTCTAAGGTAGTCTCAACAAAGCTGTGTTGCTTTTCAGGGTCTGCTTTTGACGGCATAAGCCCTACTTTCAGCGGCTTGTATCCGTTTTTTTTAGAAAGTTTCTTACCTGTGGCAAACTTCGCTTCAGTCCTGTTACTTGCTCAATAATTACAGCCGCTTCACGCAATGTGCGAGCTGGGTTTTTATCCAATTCATCCATTATCTCTTTTCGATAATCATTCATTTCACTTTTGGGTCTGTACGCTTTATCTTCAAATAACTCTGATAGCCTATTGTCTTTTAAAAGGCGTGCGTATTTTTTTATTGTGTTATAAGAAACGTTGAGACGTTCCATTATTTTCTTCTCATCTACATCAAATATCAGCAAAATGACACATAGCACCTGCTTCATCAACTGTATCCCAAGCAATGGCTTTAGGATTCCAACTATTATCTGTATGTTGGTATCTTCACTTTTCATTGATAACCACTCCAATTTGTTTAACTCTTATTGGAGTTTATCACTTTTGCTATCTCTTTTCAATCCTTGACCTAAAGCGGTATACCTTCTTGAGGCTGCTTGCCAAGTCATTAAATATGTTCCTGAGTATCGGGAGTATTATCAACGTAAATACAATGAGGTTTCCAAACATCAGCATAAAAGAGCTCTCGCACTTACCGCTCGTAAACTTGTTAGGCTTATTTTTGCTTTGCTACGCAAAAATCAACTTTTTACTTTGAAGGAGGCTGCCAGTTTTTCGGTAACTGCATAAAAACTGGTTTTTCCAGTTAATCTTTTCCATTCCTGCGATTTAATCGATGGGTTTATTAAGATTACCCTTTTTTAGTTAATTTTGAACTTTTCTCTCTTTCCATTTTCCATATCTATATTTTCAGGGCTTGACATATTACCAGTCGTCTTTGCCAAAACACTTGAGGGATATTTAACAGGAATTAACGCAAATGGGCATTTAAATAAATTGCCTGATGATTTTGAAAATGCTCAAAATGAGAATTAATAAATTTGAAAATCACCTTTAAACTGAGTTTAAATATAACCAATAATTCGTAATTACAAATAATTCCATTATATATTATTAAGTAGGGAACATAAAACAAGGCGCTGCCCCCAAACGGTCGGCGCTAATTTTATTTGAGGAAGGAGGTAAAAGACAATGAAAAACACATCTTTCAGTTATTCGCAAAAAGTCAATATGTTCAAAAAATCCTTCGGCGATATTCATCTGACGGTCATATTGGAATTGCCAAAAACCAGCCTGAAAAGGACTGGCAGGGAAAATGCGGTAAACGTGTTGCAGGACGATATTTGCAATCTTTTGAACGATGAAGAGCTAGAAAAATTGCTTATTCCGCAAGAAGGCGGCAATTAAAACAGAAAGTAATTCCCAATCCTGAGTAATAATGAAGCCGACAGGTAGGGACGCGCTCCGGCGTGTCCCTTGCTTGTCAATTTTGAAAATCACCTTGGGAATTTGTGCGAAAATGTGGTATACTTATTATAATAGGAATGGATTTATTAAAGACGACTGGTAATATGTCAAGCCCTGAAAATAGAGATATGGAAAATGGAAAGAGAGAAAAGTTCAAAATTAACTAAAAAAGGGTAATCTTAATAAACCCATCGATTAAATCGCAGGAATGGAAAAGATTAACTGGAAAAACCAGTTTTTATGCAGTTACCGAAAAACTGGCAGCCTCCTTCAAAGTAAAAAGTTGATTTTTGCGTAGCAAAGCAAAAATAAGCCTAACAAGTTTACGAGCGGTAAGTGCGAGAGCTCTTTTATGCTGATGTTTGGAAACCTCATTGTATTTACGTTGATAATACTCCCGATACTCAGGAACATATTTAATGACTTGGCAAGCAGCCTCAAGAAGGTAGTAACGAAGATATTTATTGCCGGTTTTAGTAATAAAAGTATCTTGAGTAGTAAAATTGCCAGATTGATGTTTACGCCAGGTCAGCCCTGCATATTTAGCTAGAGCAGCCTGGTTACTGAAATTATCAACATCTCCAGTTTCGGCAATGATGCCGGCAGCCAAAACTTGCGCAATACCATTGATAGACGAAAGAGAAGTATACTCATTGCCGCGCAAGCCTTTAACTGTACGCTCAATAACCTTATCAATAGATTTAAGTTGTTTTTCTAAAAACTTAATCTGGTCAAAACTCATGGCAAGAGCGACATTAATAGGATTGGTAAGAGCCTTGTCAAGCCGATAAGAGTCTCTGGCGGCTTTTTGTAGAAGTTTGGCAGTTTCAACGGGATTAGAAAATCTGTTTTTACCATGAAGGACAATAAAATCAACTAAAGATTCAACAGACATATTGGCAATATCTTCCGTTGAAAAAATTTCGGTAATAACAGCAAGAGAAGTAGCGCCAAAATCGTTGGAAAAAGGCTTTGGTCTTTATCAAGCACGGTAAGCTCGCTAAACTTCAAGAAGATGTTAGTAAGCATATAGTTTTTTTCACGTGCTAAATTCTCAACGATATGTAGCCTCTGCCTGGTAAGACGTTGCAGAGCGGTAAACTCGGTGCCGCGCCAAGGCTTGGCTGCTATACGGCCAATTCTTGCGTAATCGGCCATAGCCAGTGCGTCAAGAGGGTCAGTTTTATCAATATCTACAAAAGTTTTCTTATAATTTGCAATAACTTTTGGATTAATGCAATACACAATTGTATTTAGGACATTAAGCTTCGGGTGGGATGCAAAGGTGTTGGCAACATGCCAACTGTACAATCCCGTGGATTCCATAACGACAACAAGATTTTTTAGATTATTGTGACTTAGGCACTTAATAATAGCCTCTATAGCAACTTGGCTGCCAGGATGGTTGTTTGAAGTGGGAAAAGAAAGCATCTTATTGCCGCTGAAATCCATTGCGTAGAAATAATTAGTTTTAGAACTAACGTCAATACCGACAAATAGAGTAGCCAGTTGTTGGTTATAATTCACGTTCTTCACCGCCTTTTATTGTAAAATGGGCGCAAAAAAACAATAGCTAAAAGGTTGTCCTTTGCCTATACCGCATCAACACCCTCGCACAAATCAGAACTAAGTGCATAAAGTCACGGCCACTTGCTACAATGGCTACCTTAAACACCTGAACAACGACTGGGTTAGAAGTTAACAGTTTAGGAAAGGAAACAGTCTTTCTAAAGAAGTATCGCTTAGCGACCAACAAGGAGCGAAAGAATTTCCTTTGAGCTATTGTCCTTTTACAAAGATAAAATAGCACAAAAGACAACCTAATTTCTACTTGAAAATAATGTTAATATGAAGTTTTCAAGGTACTTTTAATGTTTAGCTTCGTTTAACGGACAAAAGCTGCTTAGAGCCACTTGGTTTTTACCATTTTCAATTTCCTCGTTTTGCGGCCGTCAAAACTGGAAATTCGTCTTTAGGTGCCTTGCTAAAAATATTATACGAGGAGCAAGATTAAGATTATGGGTTTACTACCTATGGACATAGATATACTGCCGCCGTCCGACGACAGGGTCTTCAAATTGATACTAACTTCGCCGGAAGCCAAGCCTGTACTAATGGACTTAATTTCAGCAATCATCAAACGTCCGGTGGTTGACGTTGTGGTTCGCAATAATGAACTTCCTGCCGGAGATACCGAGGAAAAAGCAGAAAGACTGGATGTGAATTGCCGGATAGATGATGGTTCACAGGTTGATTTGGAAATGCAAGCTAGTCATATCGAAGAGTTAAGCGGTGAGCATAAAAATCTAAAAGGCAAAAGTATATATTACTTATGTGATTTACATTCCTCCCAACCCTCAAAAGGCAGGAAACGGTATGACGAATTGGTACAAACATATCAGGTGACATTTTGTTCATATACTGTCTTTCCAAACTTACCGGATTATGTAAACACATTTTCCATGCGGCACGATATAAACAATGAGTTGTTGTCTGACGCTATTCATGTGATATATGTAGAGTTGAGCAAGCTAAATGAGATACTGAAAAAATCCGTCAGCGACATGACGGATTTGGAAAAATGGTCGATATTTTTCCGATATGCGGATGCTCCTGCTTACCGCGAGACCATCAACAAGGTTATTGAATCGAAGGAGGTGCTACAGATGGCTGGGAATTTGTTAATGAGTATCAGCAAAGACGAACGGGAACGAGCTATATTCCGTAGCCGCCGAATGTTTCAGTCTGATCAGGAATCAAATATTGCCACTGCCAAAGCAAAGGGCAGACAAGAGGAAAAGTATGATATTGCCAGAAATCTTTTAGGAATAAACTTACCACTTGACCAAATTGCGGCAGTAACGGGTCTGACCGTTGAGGAAGTTGAGAACCTGCATTGATTAGAAATTTAAAATTTGTCCCTTGTTTTGTCCCTTATCACTAATCCACAAAATCGACTTAAAATAAATCCAGTAAAATCAAGGCTTTTCGGGCTTTTGGGATTCTTCGTATTTATGATAAAATTCCAGGAATTTCAAATGTAATGCCCTAACTGCCTCCGGCGAAGGCTCATTCAATTTAGTTACTATAATTCTTCCCTCTTGTTTTTTTCTTCCACTTTTTTTATTACCCGCCATAAGATATTATTCCTCCCTAAAATAAAAAATTATATAAGCTATAAAAAATAGAGGCATGTCGGCCATTTTTGGTAGACATGCCTCTTTCTATATTGTTGTATATATAATGTTTATTATATATACACTTCCCCGCTGAAAACATTCATAATCCTATCATACTAGACATAATGTAATCAAGTTTTAATTTTTGGTAAACATAAAAATCCGGTATTATCAAATTTTCATATATTATATGTAAAAAAAGTAAAATGGTGTCAACGATTTATAGGTATCTTTTATTATTATATCGGCTCAACACCAAAAACGTCGCTTGACAACTAAATATCCAACAAATGGATATTACATTCAGTTTTAATACGTAATAGATAATAACGTCTATTTCTTGTGAAGTAACAACGACGTTGTATAGCTTTGATTTTATTATTTCTGCCTTCAACAGCAGCGTTAGTGAAGCGATAACGATGATAATTATTAATTTCCTCTTCCCAGTTTTCAAAAGTAGTCAAGGCTTGGTTGAGTTCGGGAATTGACAACATTTTAGCCTTCAACAGCCATCTTTTATATACACACTTTGCTTGTTCGATGTTACTTGAACACTCGTACTAAGTAATTAACTCTTCTTTAAGTTCGTAAACAGCTTGAAGGTCAGGACTTAGGGCGAGTAATTGCTGTAAAAGAGAAATCTCTTTCTCGCGGAGTGTATCTGAGCGTTTAGAAAGTAATGATTTGTTGCTTTTTAGTAGTCGGTATTGGCTTGGTTGTTCTTTGCTTACACGTCTCCTAATATGTTGCAGAGCATCAAGTATGTAACGATTTACGTGAAATCGGTCAGCAATACGAACTGCATTGGGAAATACTTCTTTCGCAAAAGTATGGTAATATCTGGCTAAATCCATAACAACTGCAACAGGTTGAAGGCACGGAAATCAATTTTGACCCATAAACTTCCAGCGGATGCTTTTTGTGTTGTTAAAATGCAATATCCTCGTTTTAAATAACGTAGTATTCAGCTTTTTTATGCCATTTTTGCTTACAGTAACTTTATGAAATATACATATTGGAAAAATATGTCTCAAAATTGATTTCCGTGGGTTGAAGGTTATAGATATCGGGATAGTTTTGGACATTGTCCCTTAACTCTTCGAGTTTTCTGCCGGAAATGACATGTAGTAAACTGCCGTTTCGAATGTCATGAATCCCAGTATTATAATTGTGACCCTTGCGTATGGCAAAATCATCAATACCGATTACCAGCTTAGTGGTCTCGCTGCTTACGGATTGTGCTTTTTGCTCTAATAATGGTTCTAATACTTCAAGGTGATTTTTAAACATTCTCTCACAGCTTGAATAAGAAATGTTATGGTTTCGAGCGGTATGGGTTACAGTACTGCCGATTGTAGTGCTTGCTATTTTTTCTTTAAACTCATTGGTAAATCGCGACTTTCCTTGCACAAAAGAATAGTCCCAGGAAAAATACGCTTGACATTCTTTACACTGCATTTGGATTTTTGGCAATTGCAATTGGGTAGTATATTGTAAAGTTGGCAAATGACGAACTTGTCTATACCCTCGGTCTCCTTTGCGAATCACATGGCTCGAATGACAGCAGGGACAATGTTGAGTATAATTTAGCGGTTCCACAGTGATTACCCATGTATTATCAATTATTTCCGGAGTTTTAGTGATAGTTACACCTTGCAAATTTAATATTGTGTTGATATCCTGTAAGTGCATCTGATTTCCTCTTTCGTAATCTGTTTTTTAGCACTTACAGAGTACGGGATTTCAGATGCTTTTTCAATTGTTTTTACAACTTTTAGGTGTCAAGTGACGTTTCTGGTGTTGAGCCAAAATTTATGGTATGCGTTGGGATATTGAAACTTTTTTTAAATTTGTAAAATCTCATCTGAAACTTCAAAAAGAGTTTCAAGGACTCTCTTATGATTTGCTGATTAGCCATACAACTATTTGCTTTTCGCGCTATATTATGCTTTCTTGGCAACATCGGCAAAATACTGATGATAGGACTATTGGTGGGCTATTTTTTCTTATGTGTGATGAAGTTTTAAGTTCAGATTGGAAGGTTGCTTTGAATCAGCTTTTGCTTATCTTGGAGGATATTTCAAATTCTTCCAACAAAACTACTGCGGCTTTGATTAAAAATCAAGTCTCTATTTGGGTTGCCAATTTGCCTTGCTTTATCAAGGATTCTTTGAACATTTCTCTCTGCGAAAGTTGAGTTTATAATGTCTGACAAATACTATTTTGACCATGATTTGAGGAACTAATTGAGTAACAATTGAGCGAAGAATATTACCTTTTTGGTCAATTTTAAGAGGGATTGCCGCAAGGTATAGTTTTTTGAGGTCTATACTTTTGCCGTTTACCACATATCGCTGATTTGTTGCTTTTACCCTGCCTATTACATTCAAGCCTCTATCTAATATAGCTTTTATCAATGGGGCGTATGTAAACCAACTATCCATTAAGACGTAAGAAGCACTAAGCCCTTTATCTAATGCCCTATCGAGCATTAAGGGAATGTTTAAAGGAGCTGGTATTAAGGCTTCTTTGCGGCGCATATATCCCGAAGTTCTTTTATCAATTTCTTCATTGACGCCATTGATTTTGGAATTTAAAGAGCTTAGAAGCGAAAAATCTATTGGAATAAAAGTATGTCCATCCGACCACCCCAGAGTCAACATGCGAAAACCTTTGTAGTAACAATTTTCAACATAGTCTTTAAAACGCGCCAATAATTCTACTTTTTTTGCTTCGGTCACGGCTATATGTGGAATCGTCTACGATAAAAACTTTTACGCGTTGAGGGCTGGTAAGTTTTGTCACTATTGCTATTACGTGGCTGCTCAAATTCAAAAGAAATCGACGCCAGGGGAATTTAGGATAATTTAAAAATCTATATATGCTGTCTTTGCCAGGGAAGGATTGCCCTTGCGCGCTTTCTAAGAGCATAAACCAATTTTTATGCATAAATATAAGACAAAATACTATCTCAAACAGGTATATAGTCGGTTAAATTCAAAACACTAAACTTCAAAATAACACATCATAGCCCACTCAATGCTTGGAAAGAGTTTCGCGTTGTCGCATAACCAGCGTTTGAAATTAGCCCACGATTTTTCGATAGGGTTAAGGTCGGGACTGTATGGCGGCAAAAACAATATGAATACACCATGTCTTGCGGCGATTTCATATAGTTGATTTTTTCGATGAAATGCTGCATTGTCCATGATGATAAGTGAGTTTTGGGGTATTTGTCCAAGCAATTCCCATTCAAACCAATCCTCGAAAAACGTACTGTTCGTCGAATGAGTATAACTTTGTACAGCAACGTGTTTTTTACCAAACAAACCATACCAAAGTCCTGCGATTATATTAGTTCGATTGAAGCGTTTCCCGCTTCGTGTCCCATGTACCCTAACACCTCTTTTGGCGCGGCCATATTCACGCTGATAATACCTATTTATACCGCTTTCATCAACATAGACTATGTTACTTATCGCGAAGAAAGTAATAAGAAAAATTAGTGTAAGAACATAAAAGAAGCGTGCCATTCTACACTTTTCTTCGTAAGTTATAGTTTTTTTTTATGCGATATTTTAAGTCTTTTTAGTGCATAAAAAATCGCTTGTTTTGTACAACCAAACAGTTTGGCAAGTTCGTCAAGATACGCATCAGGCCTCTCCTCTGTAGCCTTTTCTAGTTTTGATAAATCTATCTTTCGCGAACTATCCCTCTTGTCATATTGCGGCTCAAGAGAGCCTGTTTTTTCTAGCAATTTGCGCCAAGCTTCTATGGTGGAAGGATATATTTTAAATGCCTCATACAATTCTTTGTACGTATGTCCTTCGTCCATAAACTCAATTGCTCTTTTTCTAAAATCTACACTATATGCCATATTATATATATCGTCATTTTTCTGAAAAAGTTTAGTGTTTTGAATTTAATCGGCTATAATACGGAAAATCCAAATTGTTTTTTAAATCCCGCATCTTTTAAATGTTGCGATATTTTAAGTTCTTTAAAGGCTTTTTTTATTTCTTGGCTAACTTGTTTATCTTTATACTTTTCGCTTATCATTGGCATATGGAATGCACCTCTTTCTGTTTAGTGGTTTTGTTCAATTTCACTATATCAGATTTTGAGGTGTTTTTCATTTGTCAATTTTTATTTTTGCTTGTCTTATAACCCTTTATTTATATGCCTTCCGCCTTTTTTCCCTCTGCGAAAGTTGAGTTTATAAATGCAAAAAAATCAGCTTTTTGAGAAGTATTGGGTAGAATAGAATAGTGATTAATAATACTGTTTTTGATTTTACCATCAGTTTTTATAACTTGATGAGTAAATCCAGTTCTGTTGTTAAACCCTAATATACCGATTACGCTAACATCATCGATTTTGAAATTACAAATAATAATATCTGTAGCTAATAATCTATCTGATTTAGAGATGTAGTCATTTAATATAATTACAATATTTGTAGAAAAATTCTATAAAATTAATGTTATTTGTTTCTAGTTTCTTAATATCATCAACAAAAGTACTGTTATCCCAAAAAGTCCCATTCTTTTGTCCTAAATCGTTATATGCTTTTTCAATATGCTTAACAAGAAACTCAAAAATTTGCGAATCATCTAAATCCAATTCTTGCTCTGAAAAAACAGTTATATTTGAATTAAAATTTAAAATATGTATAGCCGATTAAATTCAAAACACTAAACTTTTTCAGAAAAATGACGATATATATAATATGGCATATAGTGTAGATTTTAGAAAAAGAGCAATTGAGTTTATGGACGAAGGACATACGTACAAAGAATTGTATGAGGCATTTAAAATATATCCTTCCACCATAGAAGCTTGGCGCAAATTGCTAGAAAAAAACAGGCTCTCTTGAGCCGCAATATGACAAGAGGGATAGTTCGCGAAAGATAGATTTATCAAAACTAGAAAAGGCTACAGAGGAGAGGCCTGATGCGTATCTTGACGAACTTGCCAAACTGTTTGGTTGTACAAAACAAGCGATTTTTTATGCACTAAAAAGACTTAAAATATCGCATAAAAAAAACTATAACTTACGAAGAAAAGTGTAGAATGGCACGCTTCTTTTATGTTCTTACACTAATTTTTCTTATTACTTTCTTCGCGATAAGTAACATAGTCTATGTTGATGAAAGCGGTATAAATAGGTATTATCAGCGTGAATATGGCCGCGCCAAAAGAGGTGTTAGGGTACATGGGACACGAAGCGGGAAACGCTTCAATCGAACTAATATAATCGCAGGACTTTGGTATGGTTTGTTTGGTAAAAACACGTTGCTGTACAAAGTTATACTCATTCGACGAACAGTACGTTTTTCGAGGATTGGTTTGAATGGGAATTGCTTGGACAAATACCCCAAAACTCACTTATCATCATGGACAATGCAGCATTTCCTCGAAAAAATCAACTATATGAAATCGCCGCAAGACATGGTGTATTCATATTGTTTTTGCCGCCATACAGTCCCGACCTTAACCCTATCGAAAAATCGTGGGCTAATTTCAAAAGGAACTGCCGAGAACGGAAACGGGGAAGACCGATAAAGTTAAGTTAGCCGAATTGTTTAACCTAGGAGCCTACAAAGACAATTTCATTTCATTTATGCAACCGCCGGTTGCCCATGATGATGATAGTATCGGATTAATCGAAAGTAAAATAATTGAAATCTGGCTAAAAATAATTGGAGCTAAAAAAATTAGGCTCAACACCAGAAACGTCACTTGACACCTAAAAGTTGTAAAAACAATTGAAAAAGCATCTGAAATCCCGTACTCTGTAAGTGCTAAAAAACAGATTACGAAAGAGGAAATCAGATGCACTTACAGGATATCAACACAATATTAAATTTGCAAGGTGTAACTATCACTAAAACTCCGGAAATAATTGATAATACATGGGTAATCACTGTGGAACCGCTAAATTATACTCAACATTGTCCCTGCTGTCATTCGAGCCATGTGATTCGCAAAGGAGACCGAGGGTATAGACAAGTTCGTCATTTGCCAACTTTACAATATACTACCCAATTGCAATTGCCAAAAATCCAAATGCAGTGTAAAGAATGTCAAGCGTATTTTTCCTGGGACTATTCTTTTGTGCAAGGAAAGTCGCGATTTACCAATGAGTTTAAAGAAAAAATAGCAAGCACTACAATCGGCAGTACTGTAACCCATACCGCTCGAAACCATAACATTTCTTATTCAAGCTGTGAGAGAATGTTTAAAAATCACCTTGAAGTATTAGAACCATTATTAGAGCAAAAAGCACAATCCGTAAGCAGCGAGACCACTAAGCTGGTAATCGGTATTGATGATTTTGCCATACGCAAGGGTCACAATTATAATACTGGGATTCATGACATTCGAAACGGCAGTTTACTATAGCCGATTAAATTCAAAACACTAAACTTTTTCAGAAAAATGACGATATATATAATATGGCATATAGTGTAGATTTTAGAAAAAGAGCAATTGAGTTTATGGACGAAGGACATACGTACAAAGAATTGTATGAGGCATTTAAAATATATCCTTCCACCATAGAAGCTTGGCGCAAATTGCTAGAAAAAAACAGGCTCTCTTGAGCCGCAATATGACAAGAGGGATAGTTCGCGAAAGATAGATTTATCAAAACTAGAAAAGGCTACAGAGGAGAGGCCTGATGCGTATCTTGACGAACTTGCCAAACTGTTTGGTTGTACAAAACAAGCGATTTTTTATGCACTAAAAAGACTTAAAATATCGCATAAAAAAAACTATAACTTACGAAGAAAAGTGTAGAATGGCACGCTTCTTTTATGTTCTTACACTAATTTTTCTTATTACTTTCTTCGCGATAAGTAACATAGTCTATGTTGATGAAAGCGGTATAAATAGGTATTATCAGCGTGAATATGGCCGCGCCAAAAGAGGTGTTAGGGTACATGGGACACGAAGCGGGAAACGCTTCAATCGAACTAATATAATCGCAGGACTTTGGTATGGTTTGTTTGGTAAAAAACACGTTGCTGTACAAAGTTATACTCATTCGACGAACAGTACGTTTTTCGAGGATTGGTTTGAATGGGAATTGCTTGGACAAATACCGCAAAACTCACTTATCATCATGGACAATGCAGCATTTCATCGAAAAAATCAACTATATGAAATCGCCGCAAGACATGGTGTATTCATATTGTTTTTGCCGCCATACAGTCCCGACCTTAACCCTATCGAAAAATCGTGGGCTAATTTCAAACGCTGGTTATGCGACAACGCGAAACTCTTTCCAAGCATTGAGTGGGCTATGATGTGTTGTTTTGAAGTTTAGTGTTTTGAATTTAACCGACTATACATGTCATTTCCGGCAGAAAACTCGAAGAGTTAAGGGACGATGTCCAAAACTATCCCGATATCTATAACCTTCAACCTGTTGCAGTTGTTATGGATTTAGCCAGATATTACCATACTTTTGCGAAAGAAGTATTTCCCAATGCAGTTCGTATTGCTGACCGATTTCACGTAAATCGTTACATACTTGATGCTCTGCAACATATTAGGAGACGTGTAAGCAAAGAACAACCAAGCCAATACCGACTACTAAAAAGCAACAAATCATTACTTTCTAAACGCTCAGATACACTCCGCGAGAAAGAGATTTCTCTTTTACAGCAATTACTCGCCCTAAGTCCTGACCTTCAAGCTGTTTACGAACTTAAAGAAGAGTTAATTACTTGGTACGAGTGTTCAAGTAACATCGAACAAGCAAAGTGTGTATATAAAAGATGGCTGTTGAAGGCTAAAATGTTGTCAATTCCCGAACTCAACCAAGCCTTGACTACTTTTGAAAACTGGGAAGAGGAAATTAATAATTATCATCGTTATCGCTTCACTAACGCTGCTGTTGAAGGCAGAAATAATAAAATCAAAGCTATACAACGTCGTTGTTACTTCACAAGAAATAGACGTTATTATCTATTACGTATTAAAACTGAATGTAATATCCATTTGTTGGATATTTAGTTGTCAAGCGACGTTTTTGGTGTTGAGCCAAAAATTAATGTAAATCATAATTTCTTTGAAATAGGTGGTAATTCCATAAATGCATTCATAATGTTGGATGAAGTTATGAAAGAATTTAATGTTACTCTTAATATCAGAAATATTTATCAAAGAAAAACTGTAAAACAATTTGCAGCACTTATTGAAGAAGCATTAAAAAAAGCCGGTTAAATACTTAATATTGGAATTGGATTGGAGATAATGATATGGATTACAAAACAGTGGGACAAGTTTTTCAATCTGATAACATGTATATCTTTATGTACATTACAGATAAATGTAACCAAAATTGCATTCATTGTTCCACAGGTGCCGGTACCTTGAGACCGGAGTTACCAAAAGAAGAATGGTTTAATATCATAGAAAATATAGAAAGTGCATTAACAAAACAAGGTAGGAGAGGTATTTATCTATGGTTTGGAGGCGAACCAACTTGTAGAGATGATATACGAGACCTCATTGAATATTGCCATGAAAGAGGATACTATCAGTCACTGATAACAAATGGTATAAATTTTACAGAAGAATTTGCAGATTTTTGTGTCAACCATGGAATTGTTCATGTGTTTGTTAGCTTGGATAGTGTCAAGGCAGAACTATCTGATAAAATCCGCGGCAATAATAATTCTTTAAAATATGCTGCTGATGCAATTAGAAATGCCGTAAAAGCTGGGCTCTTTACATGCGCTTCTACAACTGTAATGAAACTAAATATTGATGAAATGCAGGATATCAAAGATTATGTTGAAAGTTTAGATGCACAGCCATACTTTAGAGCAATTGTGAAACAAAATAATGCAATAGTCAATTGGGACGAGATTGGTCTTGAAAAAACGGATTACAAGAAGATATATGATTTTAAATATAGTCATTCCATAGAGAAGCTTAAGCAGGGAAAAGAGGGAGTATTGCCGGTGTATGAAGTATTTGAAATGGTTCCGTTTATGGAACATATTTCAGATACAAAATTAATTGATAAATTAAGCTGGGGAATTGGATGTCAAGCAGGAAGATGCTTTTCCGGAGTTGATGTCAATGGTGATGTCTTCCCCTGCGGTTATCCATCGAAACTCATACTTGGGAATGTACTAAAAGATTCATTTGAAGATATTATGAACTCTAAACTATATAAAGCAATACGTGATAAAAAGCGTGTTGGCAAATGTAAAGATTGCCATCATTTACAGATATGTGGCGGTGGCTGTAGAATTCATGCAGAATGTGAAACCGATAACTATTTTGAAGCATTTCCATTTTGCTGGCATGAAGAAGAAAAACTATGATATTGAACAGCTAATTCAAAGTCAAGCCTAAGTCAGATGAGTAAATCTTATGTTAGGGGAGGTTTAGTTTTGGATTGGACTAAAGAAAGTGAAGACTTATACAATAAATTTACGAGTCAAATACCGTTAGCATTTATGCCGGTTGTCAAGCCGTTAATCAAAAAATCAGCGGAAAAAAGAAGTCTGGAGAGAAATTCAAATGTCGTTAACATGACTGATTTGGTGACCGGACTGCTTGATGCTACCCCCGATCAATTCTATGCTGGTGCAATTTCTATGCTGCGTTCTCTGGACGTATCTGTTGAAAAGTATATCAAAATCAAAGAATTTCGTGATGAGAACAAACTAAGCTGGGATAAAATAGGAAAAGCATTTCATCCGGGAAACTATAACTTTAATTTGTATATTACAGATAAATGCAATCAAAACTGTGTTCACTGTGCAGTAAAGTGGAAAGAACAAAGACCTGAACTTACAACACAACAGTGGATCAATATTATTGAAGACTTAGAATCGACATTAAGAAAACAGGGAAGAAGAGGGGTGTATATTTGGTTTGGCGGAGAACCAACATGCCGGGCAGATATTCGGGAACTTATCAAATATTGTGGTGATCATGACTATTATCAGGCGATAGCAACAAATGGGATATTGTTTGATGATGAATTTGCAAAATTCTGTGCAGATAATCATATGAGTCATGTCTTTATCAGCCTTGATAGCACTAACCCAGATAAGGTTGATCAAACTGGCGTTCGACAGTAAATAGATAAAAAGAGCATAAATTCTCCGAAAGAATCCAGTAAAACTAAGGGTTTCCCGTTTATAAAAGCCCAAAAGTCATAGATACACGTGTGTGCTTAAAAGACTTGATTTTTATATGTTTTTGCGATAAAATATAGATATGTATATAAGAACAACTATTCGCAAAAACAAAGACGGTAGTGTTACCGAATATCTGCAGCTTGCGCATAATGAATGGGATAAAAAATCAAAACGCTCAATCGTCAAAGTTTTGTTGAACTTTGGACGAAAAGATGAACTTGACAAAAAAGGCTTGGAACGATTGATAGTTAGTATTCAAAAAGTTCTTGGTACTTTACCAAGTGAGCCATCGGATATTCATGACGATTATATCCAAATATTATCTACCAGAACATTAGGAGGATGCTGGTTTTTGGATCAACTATGGAACCGACTTGAAATTGGTGATTGTCTCAAACGCCTTTTGGTGAGTTCGGGCTATGAAATTCCTGTTGAGAGGGCTTTGTTCGCCATGGTAGCAAATCGGGCCATTGACCCGACAAGCAAACTATCTACACAACATTGGGTGAATGAAGAAGCTTATATTCCCTCTCTGTCGTGTGTATCGGTTCATCAGTTATACAGAAGCATGGATTTTTTGCTCGAACACAGTACCAAAATACAAGAAGATATTTTTTTCAGTATCGCCAATCTACTCAATCTGGAAGTTGATCTTATTTATTTTGATACCACCTCCACTTACTTTGAGACAGATTCGCCTGACGAAACAAACGATACCGAAACACAAAACGAAAACGCTTTGCGTCAATATGGTTACAGCAAAGATAAACGCCCTGATTTGCCACAGATAATTATCGGCATAGCGGTAACTAAAGAGGGCATTCCTGTTCGCTGCTGGGTTTTTAGCGGTGAAACGGCGGATATGGCAATCGTTGAGCAAGTAAAAAAGGATCTTAACGGTTGGCGATTGGGACGAGTGGTATCAGTCATGGATTGTGGTTTTTCATCTGAGGAAAACTGTATTAAACTGCAAAGCGGCGGCGGGCACTATATCATGGGTGAAAAGATGCGCAGCGGTAAAACGGATGTCGAAGCCGCTTTAGCCAAGAAGGGGCGTTACACAAAGATAAAGGAACATCTCTATGCTAAAGAAGCCTTAGTGGGCGAGGGAGAACGCCGTAAACGCTATGTAGTTGTCCTCAATCAAAAAGAGGCCGAGAAAGATAAATTCACAAGAGAGAGACATTTACAAACAATAACTTCCCTTTTAACAGCATTGGGTGATTTGACAGACAAAGCTCATACTAAGGCAGTTTGTGATTTGGTATCCCACCGAACATATAGCCGGTATCTTAAAACTTGTAAAGATGGCCGACTTGTATTAAACAAGGCTAAAATTGCTGCTGAGGAAAAACTCGACGGCAAATATCTTATCAAGACTTCAGATGATACGCTAAGTATACAGGACATAGTTTTGGGTTATAAGCAGTTATATGATGTTGAGCGTTGTTTTCGAACTATTAAAACCGAATTGGAACTTCGTCCGGTATATCATCGAAATTCACAGAGGATTAAAGCCCATGTTTTAATATGCTGGCTGGCGTTATTGCTAATCCGTATTGCCGAGAATGAAACGAACAATACCTGGTTTCATTTGCGCAGAACTTTAAAAAAATTAAATCTTGTCGAACTTAAACTCCCGGAAGGTGTATTTCACCAAATTACATCCTTGACAGCTGAACACACTGCTCTATTTTCAGCTTGCAGGATTAAAGCACCGCCAAAGATTATAGATATGCGCCCTTCGTAATCCCATAGATACACGCCTCTTTTTTTCTTGTGCCCGGAAAGCCGCGTTCTTTGTGGCTTTCTGGGATTTTTTATATCTAGGTGCTGTCGAACGCCAGTCAAATTAGAGGAAAGAAAGGTTCCTTAGATGTTGCGGTTCAAGCAATTAATAATGCAATAAAGCATGGGATATTTGTCATAGTCAGTACAACAGTCATGAAAGATAATTTGCATGAAATTGGTGAGATTAAGAAAATGGCTGAACGTTTGGGCGCTACATCCTATATGAGAGCAGTAATTCGCCAAAATAATGCTGCAAAGAACTGGGCGCAAGTGGGTTTATCGTTAGATGAGTACAAACAGTTTTACAAATTCCGGCATGATATGACAATAAAAGAAATTGCTAGGGGGAATTCAAAAGTTGGTCCAATGTGCATGACTTATGATATGGTCCCGTTTATGGATAAAATTGAGAATGATAAAGAATTAAGTGCAATTGAATGGGGAGTTGGCCGTCAAGCATGTCGCTCAATTTCAGGTATTGATATCAATGGTGACTTTTTTCCGTGTGATTATCCATCAAAGTTAATATTAGGTAATGTACTGAAAAGTAATTTTGAAAATATTATGAAAACTGATAAATTTAAGGATATTCATGATAGAAAAAGAGTTGGAAAGTGTTCAAAGTGTGAACATATTAGTTTATGTGGCGGAGGGTGTAGAGTACATGCAGAATGTGAAACCGGTAATTTCTTTGAATCCTTTTTGGACTGCTGGTGTGATGATATAAAGAGTGATTGAATATAAACTGGTTTTGTACCAACATTCTTTGTGTACGTAGAAGACAATACGGTTGAGTAACCTCGAAAACTCGAGGACATGAAGGGCCTGAAGAAGGGAAAACAGGGAAGTATTGGTAAAAAAGTCATTAATAAATAAAAGTCCACATAAAAAGGGGCAAGGATATTCTACAGCAATAAAAAAAGGGTATAGCAAAGCTAACCTGCTAAAAGCAGCATGTTTCAGGTAAAGTGTGAAACATTTACGCTATGGGGTTCGAGTGGTACAGCAGAGCCGCAACCGCATAACTCCGCCTTTGGACTTTGTTTTGTTGCGCAAACTCGTCCGCCCCAAGTACGCCTCTATGTGATTTCTGTCCGTCAGACCGAGACTTTGCCTCCGGCTTCCTTCAGATTCCGCGTCACCACGGACACCCTTGCCTTTAGCTAACAGTTCCTACCACTTAGCCTGTAGTGGACTTTCACCACCAAGCTGTTGCCCATGCCGGGCGCACGCAAAAAAGCCGGAATTTCCGGCTTTGGCGTATATAGGCAATTAAGCGCTCCGGTTGCGCTCCCGCAGAGCCGTATCCTCTTAATTGCCTTTATAGTATAGCTGCTCTTCTGAAGGGTTATACTATTATTGGAAATATTTGCATATTTTTACAAGCACTTATTTCCTAAATTCCCGCAGATTTTTTTACCTACAGCGGAGTGGTAACACCGAAGAGCTTAAAAAATTTTTTGTTCGGCAGTAAGCGGAAATAAGATTCTGTCGCCGTTGACATACTGAACCCTAAGTCTTTCAAGAGTTTTAAGCATTTTGGTTAAAGTGGTGTACTCGTACATATTATTAGCGGCCATAACCTTATGGATATGAGCCATGATGATAAGGGCGACGAAGCCAACGAAGATTTTATTCTGCATACGAGAATCGCTATGCACACGCAACCTACCAAGGTCAAGACAGTTTTTTAGTTTCATAAAGCCCTTTTCAACAACATCTTTTGAGCGGTAAATGCTGATGGCTTCGATGGCATTGTCAATATGATTACTGACAATAACCATCCAGCCAGTATGTTGCAGTTGTTTTTCGATGATATCGTAACGGATGTTTACGGTATACCCCGAAGGGCTGTTGACACTCTTTCGCACAACGAGATATTTCTCAAAATCTGGAAGTAATTTGGGGTTGGCGGGATTCTTTTCTGCTTCTTGCTTGAGCTTCGCAACAAAGCCATACAGTCTGTTTCTGGCTTGATAGGCGAGTTCTGTATTGCAAAAAACATGGGTGTGCAGAGTATGTGTGCCATACCACGAGCGACACTTGGCAACACCACGAATTATATCGTCACCAATGACAATGGTGTTATCAGCGGAATCAAAATGTCCTTCTTTTCGCTTTTGATTTGGTTTTTGGTGAAGCTCATGGTCAAAGGGATTGCAATTAGAAATCGGATACCATCTTCATCAGCAAGCATATCGTCAATGTTATCTTTGCACGAAAAGCCTTTATCCATCACAATCGACATATTACTGAGTTTCAAACCGGAGGCCATTTGCAATGTAGATTTCAGCGTGCTTACATCTTTTAGACTGCCGCTGTATGTTGTTTGAAAAACAGGCAACTGTGATTTTTCGCCAAATAGCATACAGACGTTGATTTGAGGGAGTTTTTCTTTGTCACGATTGTATCCCCATTCGACATCGCCAATAAGCTCAGAATAGGACGAGATTGAGGTAATGTCCAAAGCCATATACTCCAACTCGCTCCTAAGCCGTCCCCAGTTCTCATAAAACGACATACGTTCGGCGTTTGATATAGCCGACAACAACATGCTGATTTTTTGAGACGACATATTGCCACAAGGCAGACTCTCTGACTTCATCAGCCAATCTTCACAGTACATAGCCGCTTCGCCGGTTGCCACCATATAAAAAGCCAGAGTTATAACTTGCTCCCATGTATCCGGCAGGGAATCTCTCAAAACATCAAGTAAGCCTATTTCCGAACTTATGGCTTCGAGCAAATGAAACACACCAAGTTCACGTATTACAGAGCTTTTAATGTCGTTCTTTGAGTATGCTTTTGTATTTGAGATGTCCGGTTGCTTGTCAGTTCCGAGAACCCGCTCTAAATAATCTGGTTTGTAGATTGTTTCGCCTGTCTTATGGTCGATTTTCCCGATACTTATTTTTCTGGTCTGTGGTTTGCCGTTTTCGTCTCTATACGACTCGGATTCGTAGAGATACGTGTTCTTGCCGACTTTGTTTTTGACTATAGAACCCAATGCAATCCTTCCTGTAGGTAAAATAATTTTACCTACAGACAGAGGTTTTGTCAACGATATTGCAAATATTGAAAAATATATATTCCTCATTTTCCTTGTATTTTAGCTGTTTTCTCGTGTTTTTGTATTTAGTAGGTAAAAATTTTGGCGGGAATCTAGGTTATTTTTATTGCTTATCTTCACAATGCTATGACGCGAGCACGCCTTTACTCTAAATTCACCATGCACGAACTATTGGATGAACTGGAGATGATTGAGTGCTTTCAACGCCAAGGGCACAAGCCTCAAATTGGCGAAATCACTACCAAACAGAACGAGATTTTTGCTGCCTAAATTTTCACTCGCCTAATTCCTCGTTATGATAACCGGGGATTCAGGATGTATCGAAAACCCAGTTTACAAATGACGATTGATGATTTTATCCTGCCGTTTTCCGGCGGAAAGTTAGATATTATTTTCATCTCACATTTTTCGGTATAATGAATGAATAATGAGGATGTGTAAATAATGGAATTATATGCATTAAATTTATCTGAAGCCATAGGTTTCTCAAAATATCATCAATTATTAGCAAAATTACAAGCTGATGAACAGATGCGAATAAAAAGATTTGTTCGTTATGAGGACAGCGTCAAAGCCCTTATGACAAAAGTCCTTATCAGGGCGCTTCTTTGTAATTCGCTAAATATTCAAAACCATAAACTCAGCTTTGAATACAATCAATATGGGAAGCCATTATTAAAATATTTCAAAAACATACATTTTAATAGTTCCCATTCTGGAAACTGGATCGTTTGTGCCTTAGACCATTCACCGGTTGGAGTAGATATAGCGTGGATCAGACCCATTAATTTTAACATAGCCGAACACTTTTTCTCGACCGAAGAATACAATGATCTTATGCTGATACCTGAAGCCGAAAGACTTTCTTACTTTTATAGCCTATGGACATTAAAAGAAAGCTATATTAAAGCGGACGGCAGAGGCTTGTCACTGCCCCTAAACTCTTTTATCTTTCGTATAGACGGCCAGACTATTTCTTTACAAACCCAGGATTTGCAACACCAATACTTTTTCAAACAGTATGATGTTGATAAAGACTATAAGATATCTGCATGTTCAACATTGGGTTCCTTTCCCTTGCAAGTTAACATGAAAAATCTCCACTCGTTGTTGGTTGAATTTCAAAGGTATACATCCTGAATTAATTCTTTGTGCATCCGCTACAGTGTGCAAAAATATGCAAATTATTCCACTACTTGCATCAAACTTTAGAAATCTTGAAAATTGAATAATCTTGTCCAGATTGAGCCACCTGTCCGGTCAAAGTGAGCCACCATTGCGTTTTTTAAAGAGCTACCATTCCGGGATGAAGTGAGCCATTAACATATAATCCTTTATACTGTATTCACGCATCAGTTTTCTGATGTAAATACAGAGTAACCTCGAAAACCCAACGACAAGAAGAGTGTGAAAAAGGGAAACTAGGGAAGTATTGGTAAAAATAGTATAAAAAAAATAAAATCCTTACTTGCACAGTGGAGGTTTTCCGGCTATAGTGTGATTGAATTAATCACTTATAGGAGGAGATGGGATGACAAAATCTATGGGGCGAAAGTCCCGTAAAAAAACTCCTTGGGATGGTGCTTCCGAATTGACGGCAACACAGATGTTTTTGAAAGAACAATATAAAATGCGCTACGCCAACCGCCACATCAAGGTATCTGATAGTGGTGAATCGGAGATGGTTAACCCTTACACGCCAGCAAAGTGTCCTTTTTGCGATTCAACTAAATTCAACAAACGCGGACTAACATCAAGCGGTATTCAGCGTTATTTATGTGAATGCAAGAAGGCTTTCGTCCCAACAACAGGAACGATTTTCGATGAACACAAGCTGTCAATAAGCGAGTGGATTGAATACTGCCTAAACCTATTCCGCCATGTTAGTATTAATGCGGACTCGTGGAACAACAAGAACGCATTTACAACGTCCAGATATTGGCTGCAAAAGCTCTTTTTAACACTCGAAGGGTGCAGGATAACATTGTTTTGAGCGGCACTGTTTGGCTAGATGAGACGTACTATCGAGTTCGGTCCGAGGATGTTGAGCATAATGAGGACGGTAGTAAGCTAAGAGGTATTTCAAAGAACCAAATCCGCATTGGCGTTGCTACAGACAAGACCACTACAATATTTCTTGTAGAAGGTACAGGAAAGCCATCACAAAAGAAGACATACGAAACATTCGGAAGTCATATCGCCCCAAACTCCACACTGATACATGATAAGGAGTCGGCTCACAAAAAGCTCGTAAACAAACTCGCTTTGAACAGCGTCAGTTATGCATCGAAGGATTTGAAGGGCTTGCTGGATAAAGATAATCCGCTATATCCGGTAAACCGCGCTCACGACATTCTCAAGATGTTTCTAAACGCACATGGAAGCTTCATACGTGATGAATTACAGGGCTATTTGAACTTGTGCTTGTCACAAATCCGCCTGATGAGATGCTTGAAAAAGTTGAGTTAGTGATAATTTCGGCTTTCAGTAATCCCAAAACGCTACGTTACAGGGATTTTTATAACGCAAACGCAGGGTTTTGATACCTAATTAACTCCATTGTGCAAGTAAGGATTTAAAAAAATAAAAGGCAACATAAAAAAAGACAAGGTTATTCTAAGGTAAGAAAAAAAGAGCATAGCAAAGCTAACCTGCTAAAAAAGCAGATTAAAGGTAAAAAATGTAAATATCAAAGATTAATTAAGCAGCTATAGAGATATTAAAGATTTTACAAAAATCAAGCTTTTTGTCAGCTTTAAGTTTTTTAACTTGAGCGTCGAGATGAACATTAAAAGACGACTGGTAATATGTCAAGCCCTGAAAATATAGATATGGAAAATGGAAAGAGAGAAAAGTTCAAAATTAACTAAAAAGGGTAATCTTAATAAACCCATCGATTAAATCGCAGGAATGGAAAAGATTAACTGGAAAAACCAGTTTTTATGCAGTTACCGAAAAACTGGCAGCCTCCTTCAAAGTAAAAAGTTGATTTTGCGTAGCAAAGCAAAAATAAGCCTAACAAGTTTACGAGCGGTAAGTGCGAGCTCTTTTATGCTGATGTTTGGAAACCTCATTGTATTTACGTTGATAATACTCCCGATACTCAGGAACATATTTAATGACTTGGCAAGCAGCCTCAAGAAGGTAGTAACGAAGATATTTATTGCCGGTTTTAGTAATAAAAGTATCTTGAGTAGTAAAATTGCCAGATTGATGTTTACGCCAGGTCAGCCCTGCATATTTAGCTAGAGCAGCCTGGTTACTGAAATTATCAACATCTCCAGTTTCGGCAATGATGCCGGCAGCCAAAACTTGCGCAATACCATTGATAGACGAAAGAGAAGTATACTCATTGCCGCGCAAACCTTTAACTGTACGCTCAATAACCTTATCAATAGATTTAAGTTGTTTTTCTAAAAACTTAATCTGGTCAAAACTCATGGCAAGAGCGACATTAATAGGATTGGTAAGAGCCTTGTCAAGCCGATAAGAGTCTCTGGCGGCTTTTTGTAGAAGTTTGGCAGTTTCAACGGGATTAGAAAATCTGTTTTTACCATGAAGGACAATAAAATCAACTAAAGATTCAACAGACATATTGGCAATATCTTCCGTTGAAAAATTTCGGTAATAACAGCAAGAGAAGTAGCGCCAAAATCGTTGGAAAAAGGCTTTTGGTCTTTATCAAGCACGGTAAGCTCGCTAAACTTCAAGAAGATGTTAGTAAGCATATAGTTTTTTTCACGTGCTAAATTCTCAACGATATGTAGCCTCTGCCTGGTAAGACGTTGCAGAGCGGTAAACTCGGTGCCGCGCCAAGGCTTGGCTGCTATACGGCCAATTCTTGCGTAATCGGCCATAGCCAGTGCGTCAAGAGGGTCAGTTTTATCAATATCTACAAAAGTTTTCTTATAATTTGCAATAACTTTTGGATTAATGCAATACACAATTGTATTTAGGACATTAAGCTTCGGGTGGGATGCAAAGGTGTTGGCAACATGCCAACTGTACAATCCCGTGGATTCCATAACGACAACAAGATTTTTAGATTATTGTGACTTAGGCACTTAATAATAGCCTCTATAGCAACTTGGCTGCCAGGATGGTTGTTTGAAGTGGGAAAAGAAAGCATCTTATTGCCGCTGAAATCCATTGCGTAGAAATAATTAGTTTTAGAACTAACGTCAATACCGACAAATAGAGTAGCCAGTTGTTGGTTATAATTCACGTTCTTCACCGCCTTTTATTGTAAAATGGGCGCAAAAAAACAATAGCTAAAAGGTTGTCCTTTGCCTATACCGCATCAACACCCTCGCACAAATCAGAACTAAGTGCATAAAGTCACGGCCACTTGCTACAATGGCTACCTTAAACACCTGAACAACGACTGGGTTAGAAGTTAACAGTTTAGGAAAGGAAACAGTCTTTCTAAAGAAGTATCGCTTAGCGACCAACAAGGAGCGAAAGAATTTCCTTTGAGCTATTGTCCTTTTACAAAGATAAAATAGCACAAAAGACAACCTAATTTCTACTTGAAAATAATGTTAATATGAAGTTTTCAAGGTACTTTTAATGTTTAGCTTCGTTTAACGGACAAAAGCTGCTTAGAGCCACTTGGTTTTTACCATTTTCAATTTCCTCGTTTTGCGGCCGTCAAAACTGGAAATTCGTCTTTAGGTGCCTTGCTAAAAATATTATACGAGCAGCGATAATAAGAAAAAAAGAAATTCTCTTTTTACCGCGAGTTTGAGAATCTTCAACGCCGTATGTATATGGATTTGTCGAACTCACGTTAAAACAGTGTTAAATTTCAAAAATTACCGTTACGAATAAAACCTAAAAATGCTTATAATGCAAGGTTTTATGACTATTATTTCAATTAATCACCATACTACAAGTTGGCGAGAGGCGGTAAGTTGGCGCTGCCGCCTAAACCCATCGGACTAAACGCCTCAAGCCAATTCCCGGATAACATACTGCTGCCGATCATAATCCCAGCCGTCTACCGCGACAACAATATTTGAGACTATTCTTATGGTAGCAAAGTGAATCTTCCGTGATTTACCCTTATCCTTCACCCTTGAAAAACGGTGTAAATAAAAAAACAAGACAGAAGCCTCTACAGCCACTATCTTGCTTTTGAACCCTATTTAATTTTTTACTTTCCTCCTGGTTTCTGTAAAGAATACACCCTTGCGGCTTCATTTAAAACTGAAAGTTGATACCGGGCAATTTCAAGAAGAATCCTAAATCTCTCCTGCTTCTCTTTCCCTTCTTTAATTAATTCCGCATTATGTGTCTCCAAATTAGATAATACCGTCAATTCATGAATCGTCGCAAAATCGCGGATATTATTTTTACCCGATTGTTCGGGATTGGCTTCCCGCCACTGTTTCGCCGTACATCCGAACAAAGCTACCTTCAGCAAATCCGCTTCATCTGCATAGGCAAGCCATTCTGTTTGTTTTGTGTAATCACTTTTGGGCAAAACATACTTTTTTACAGCGTCGGTATGGATCAAATAATTTGTCTTTGATAAAAATCTCTTTGCGTCCCATTCAATCTTTTGTTGGTCATACTCTAAACTTTTAAGACGCTGATATTCTTTGAGAAGATATAGCTTAAAAGCGGGACTTATTGCAGAACCAAACTCAAAGGCAATGTCTTTATGCGCATATGTGCCACCATATCGACCTGCTTGAACGTGTAATCCAATCGCATTTGTTTTTTCGATCCACTCTTTTGTGCTTAAAACAAAAGTAGGTAATCCGGCTTGCATTTTAAAGTGGTCAAATTCGACCACTTTAAAATCCGGGTTGTACATTTTCTCCCACGTTCCCAAAAATTCTAGTGTCGAACGATTTCTTAGCCAGTTCTTTATAATATCGGCTGCGCGTGCAACACCTTCTTTGGCTTTTGCCATATCAGTTATGCAAATATAATCATCAAGAGCAAAGGAGGCAATCGTTATTGAAATATCCTGGACAGTTATAATGCTTGTCTTACGATTTTTGTTCATGATGCTCACCCCGTTTTTTTCTAATATCTATAAAAGATATAATTACGGTAAAATCTCCGTTTTCAGTTTAATTTCTGTTTCCCCCAATGTCAAATAGTCTTTTTCGGACTAACCGCCTCTACGCCAAATCCCTGATAACGTATTGCTGCCGCTCATAATCCCAACCGTCAATAGCGATAATCTGTTCAAGTTTGCGTTTGAGGCCGGTCATTTTCAAGTACGCAATCACGTTCACCGCTTCGGCAATTATTGCCTGATGCGGACGGTCTTCGGCGCGCTGCGTAAGGTCTTCCAGCCGCCGCAATGTCTGCCTGGCGCTATTGGAATGTACCGTTGAACAGCCGCCGCTGTGGCCTGTACTCCAGGCATCCAAAAGCGTTAGCGCTTCCGCGCCGCGCACCTCGCCTACGACAATGCGCTTGGGCGTCAGGCGCAGCGTATCACGCAGTAAAGCGGTCATATCGCGTTCGTCGGAGGTTCTAAGATAGTCCACATCATCAGCGGCGCATTGCAACTCCGGCGTATCCTCCAAGATAACAACCCGTTCTTTCGTTTGGGCAACTTCGGTCAAAACGGCGTTGAGGAATGTCGTCTTGCCTGAGCGTGTACCGCCTGCGGCAATGATATTTTTATGTCCCCAAACCGCCTCAACCAATACGTCCTTTTGCATTTCTGTCATAACGCCGCTTGCCACATAGTCGTCCAAACTCAGAATCCCCACCGAATGTTTCCGCATATTGAATTTTGGGATTTTTACAACCGGCGGCAAAAGCCCCTGAAAGCGAATCCCGTTGAAATCGGCTGCTAACGAAGGGTTCCGCTCGTTGCAGACCGTACCTGTCAGGTCGGCGATTGTGTAGATGATGTTGGCAATCATGTCCGGGTCGAGATATTTTCCGGTCGGTATCATTCCCTTGTCGCGTGCGTCAATTCTAATTTGCGGGTCGTTGGAATTTGTATAGATTTCAGTAATATTGCCATCTTCCAAAAACCGGCGAATATCCTCGCCAAACATAAAATACAGCGTGTCAAACAGCCTTTTTTTCGATTCTTTCATCTGCGTCCTCATGTCAGGAGAAACGGCGGTCATTGTGACCGCTATTTTTTGTTGAGCTATAGCTCACATTCTTCAACTCCATCATCTTCCTCAAAGTAACTTCCCTGAAAACCCTCTGCCGGTTCCGGTATAGGCTTGAAACTGTTTGATTGTTCCACTGCCGTCAACGCATTGTGCTCTGCCTCGATCATCGCTATAGATTCTAATACTTCTTCCGCCTCTTTTGCTTTGACAGCCGCCTTCTTCGCTTCAACTTTTCTTTTTTCCAGCTCACAGGCAACAGTCGGCATAGGCGTGCCTTTTTCCATAATGTCGGCGTATGATTTTACGCGTGTTACCGTATCGGATTTTACATGTTGCTCATTTGCTTCGCCGTATTTTTTAATTTTATTGGTGAAATATTCTTCTTTGAAATAGAACAATTTATCGCCCTTAATCGCTTTTTCACCGGCGACAAAAACCAGTTCTTTTTCATAAGGCAACCGCTTTACCTCATCCGACGTCATCAAATCACGCGCAATCTCCGATGTCGAGTAAGTGCCGCTGCCAATACCGCCGCTGCCGCTGCTTTGGCTCTGCACCTTGATTGTCTTTTTGCCAAGCGACTTGCTAATCATTTCAGCCGAAGCATCTTCGTTAGGCGTGTAGAATACTCTGACGTGGCAATTGGCGACAATCGAGTTGTCTTTTGAGTAGGCTTTGTTTAATTGGTTAATATCCTGCGACACCAACAACGCTTTTAACCCGTAACCGGCCATGACGGCTAGGGCCAGCTCCACCGCCTCCAACCGGCCGAATTGCGGAAATTCGTCAAATAAGAGTAAACAGCGCTGCCTTTTTTCGTCTTTTTTGAAACTCATCTTTTCGGTGTTCCGCTTCAAAATAAAGCCCATAAACAAGCGGAACAATGGCTTAACGGTATCTAAGTCGCCCGGCGACGTAACCAAAAAGACCGATACCGGGTATTGGAGATTTAACAAATCGGCAATTTTAAAATCGCTGCCGCTTGTATTGCGGGCGACAACTGAATTTCGGTAAAGAGTAAAGGCTTTGGCGGCGGAAGAGAGCACGGAACTTTCTTCTTTCGCATCACGGTTTTTCATCTCCCGCGCACCTTCGGCCACTTTGGGATGGTTTAACAGCACGGCGTAATTGACATTGTTAAATAACTCGGGGTCTTTATCATATTTTGTTTTTACATATGCCTTGACGTCCTCCAGCGTCAACAAATTCAAAATCCGGTCTTTTTCGGCTTCGTATTCGGTTTTATCTTTTTTTCCTTTTTCTTGGGCTTTTTCTTTGTCGTTTTCTTTGACTTCGGCTTCGGCTTCGACGCCAGCCAGTAATTTTTCGCGAAAAGCAAAAATATCAAAGTACAGGCCGTCATCAGCCTTGCTTTCCAGTTTTGCCAAAATATTATCCTCACTGAAAAACTCCACCGGACTAATGTGGGCGTAAAGTTCCATCTCGTTAATAATCTCATTGTGCGGCAGCGACAGAAAGGTGGATATGTCCGCTATCGTCGGCGGCAGCTTGCCGATTTGATGATGCTTATAAAGCAAGTGGAGGATAACTGTCGTAATCAAAGCCGTGGCGGTTGTAATCCAATGCTCCGCACTCCCATCCGGTTCTTTGCCGGTTGGATTGGCAAGCATCCCGGCCAAAATTTGCACATCGCCGAACTCCCTCTCCGTCCGGTAACGGATTTCCGCAATCGGGTTCCATTTCGCGGCAGTTCCGTCCACATTAAACGGTTCAAACTTTAAAACCTTGTTTTTTAGCGCTATCCGGCGGTAGAGCGCTGAAAAATTCCAGTTTTCCGCTTTCACATCTGTCACCAGCATTGAATGCCGCCAGGTCAGGCAGGTCGGAATGATAACGCCGACGCCTTTGCCGCTGCGTGTCGGCGCGAGCAGCAGGATGTGCTGCGGCCCGTCGTGCTGCAAAAATTGCCGTTTGTAGGGGTTCCAGCCCAGGATAACGCCTTGACCGGACAATAAACCTGTTTTCTCGATGTCTTTTTCTTTCGCCCAGGAAGCCGTACCGTGGGAGTGAAGCGCCTGCCGTTGTTTATTGATAAATGCCGCCAGCATCATGCCGCCAAACAGCGCGATGATAAAATAGAATCTTACGGAAGAGAGAATATGCGGAATCACCTCGCTGAATTTATAACGCCAAATCAGATAATCCCAGGGAAAATACAGCTTAAAATCCGTGCCGTCGTAAAGGGAAGCGCCCAGCAGGGGGTCATAATCACAGCGGCCCGCTACTTTTTGCGTTGCCAGCCATAAGGCAATCAGCATGGTAAATGCAAGACTCGCCAAAGCAATCTGAATTTTTATTTTGAGTTGAGCTTTATCCTCGTCCATGTTAGCCTCACGAATGATACGGCTGTAAAATGAGTGTCTGATTTACCCGCACCGTGAAAGTCGCGCCGGGAGCAATAGTAATGGTCGGTTTGATATTGAGATTTTTATTAAAGAGCGCGCTGGCCGAGTTCAAAAGGTTTGCCGTCGCGCCTTGCATAGCAAGTTTTCCGGCGCTCTCATCATCGCTGCTGCCTGTGTTTCCAGCGGCAACCGAGCCAAGCGCCGCCAGCGCCGTAGACATTACACCGCCTTTAAGCACTTTGTCGGTATGATTGTTTACGTTGCCGGGAATGCCCGGATACCCCGCTTCGTCGGAGCTTGTCAGTTCGCCCAGATTGTAGGATGAGCCGTCCGGCAGAATCAGCAGCGTCCAGTTCACGGCCACGCGGGACTGTCCTGTTGCCGCGCCCGGTTCATACCGCCCAATCAGACGGCTTCCCATCGGAATGAGCAGCGTATCTCCTTGCAGGGAATCGAAGATGTCAGCCGTAATCTGCGCCATGAGCTGGCCGCCTAAGTCGGACGACGCGCCGTTCATCAATATGGCGGGCAGCAGCGTTCCGGCATATAAGGAATTTTCCACCGGCGACTGCCGGGATGATGCCGTAACTGCCGCGCCGGTATTAGTGTTTGTGCTACGCGCCGCTACATTGTTATTTCCTGTGCTTGCCGGATTAGCGGTAAGTGAGAAGGATATTGCGGCCGTTAAAGCGTCCGCCTGTATTTTAGCGACTTTTTTAGCTTCCGTTTCTTCGGCGGATACCTGCTGACGCACGATAGACACATTCGACGGCGGCGCAGCCGAGGACAAAGCCGCCTGCCTTGTCGGCATTGTCTGTTCCGGCTGTTTTGCCGTTTGGTTTCCGCTTTGCCCGGCTTGTCCGGGCTGTACGTTTTGCGGCTGATCTTTGCGGGCCAGGTTCGCGTATTTATTATCGCCGTTATTGGTAATCCGGTCGCTGACTTCGATATTTTGGGGGCGTGGCGGCCTTGCGCTGTCGCGCGAGAAAAAGAAAAACGATGCAAATAATTTATGAAAGCGGCGAACCGCTCAAAAATGTGATATACTATAGTTGAAACAGCAGCACACTACAGAGCACGGGGGAGTGAGTGGCGTAAAGCCAACTAAAACCCGCATTTTTATATGTGCCGCCGCCTTTACAAGCACAAATAATTGGGACGCAAGAGCCCGTACACTTATCTTTGAATAAACAAAGTCATGTGTTTTAGCTTTAGCGGCAGTCACTGCTGCTGTTTCTATTTTTATGGGGGTTATTTTGATGAAGATTATTTACCCCATCTGCTGTGGCGTTGATGTGCACAAAAAGACAATTGTCGCAACAATCGCGCTCACAGACCAAACAATATCACACAGCTATTTAACCGAAACCTTTTCCACCTTAAACTGTGATCTTATCCGCTTTCGCACATGGCTTTTCAAGCATAATTGCTTTCATGTCTGTATGGAATCCACCGGCAAGTACTGGATACCTCTTTACAATATCCTTGAACA
The DNA here is from genome assembly GCA_023690525.1 of Holotrichia oblita. Classification (NCBI taxonomy): domain Eukaryota; kingdom Metazoa; phylum Arthropoda; class Insecta; order Coleoptera; family Scarabaeidae; genus Holotrichia; species Holotrichia oblita. Next base: position 64,534 of record JALQSN010000123.1, on the reverse strand, counting down.
AGCAAATATGAACGTCTTGCTCACACACCCCAAATATGTGAGGGCAATCAAAGGCAAGAAAACCGACAAGAAAGATTCCAAATGGATTGCTGACCTTTTCAAATTCGATATGGTTCGTTCTTCTTTTATTCCGCCGAAACTTATCCGCTCTTTGCGTGAACTTGCGCGATATCGCTTCAAGCTCGTTGCTATGCGCACTTCTGAAAAAAACAGATATCAAAATTGTATGAGTGTTTCCAATATTGCGCTTGCCAGCGTTTTCAGAACCCATTTGGCAAAACTGCTACGGATATTATGCAATATGTTCTTTCCTCAGCCGTATTTGACGAGAATTATTGCAAAACACTAATCCGAAAATCGGCTAAAAAGAAAACTGATCTTATTTTAGAATCTATCCGTGGTTGTAAAATCGAATCAGATCAGCGTTTCAAAATGAACGAAGCAAAGGCGCATATGGATTATCTTGAGCAGGCAATTGTTAGAACCGAGGCGGAACTTTATGTTCGGATACAACCTCATTCTAATTTAATACTATTTAAGCAATCAACTCCCCGGAATATCTCAACTTTCCGCCACTTTGATTATCGCAGAAATCGGCGCCGATATGTCGGTATTTGAATCAGCCAAACATCTTACTTCCTGGGCCGGTCTTGCCCCTGCCAACAACGAAAGCGCGGGCAAAAAGAAATCTGTGCGAATTTCTAAAGCCGGTCAATTCCTAAAACCCCTGCTTGTTCAATGTGCGCTTGCGGCTATTAAGGATAAGAAGGAACCTTACTTCGCTGCCAAGTATCAGAAAATCAAGAAGCGCCGCGCGGTCACAAGAAAGCGATTATCGCTATCGCCAGAATGATGCTTACTTGTATTTATCACATGATAAAGACTGGTGAAGTATTCAATCCTTCTGATTACAAAGAATTGAATTCGCCTGTTCCTCAAAAACAGGTTCTTACCGATAAAACTGCCATTGCGTTTCTTGCCGCGCAAGGCTATGACATTTCCTCTTTGGTGAAAAAAGCTGTGTGATACGTTATCCCTAAATTTCTGAATTTTCTAACCCCTCGCTCTTGCGTTGGGTTTATTTGTTCTGGCTGAATATATGCTTTTGACTGTCAAATGCTTTCACACTTATCACTGCCTTCGTTTGTGATAACTACCGTATTTTGGCCGGACAGCAGAACGGCTTTTTCAAAAACGCCATCGACGACAAAGCTGTTTTTCTGTAAACGGTAATTGGCCGGTTTCTTTTGTTTGCCGTCCAGAATAAAGAGTACCGGCACTTCTTTGGACAAATCACTAAACTGGATAAATGTCTTTGTGCCATCGTCATGCACTTTCTCCGGCATCCAGGACGGTTTTTTACCTTGCAATTTTACAGTGTAGCGATAATTCTTTTTCCACTCAAAAATCATCGTCTTTTGGTCGCGCATCCGTTTTTCCTGTTCCTGGCGCTCGATAAAAGCAATCTGTTCCTCGACCCAATAATTCCAATTGACCATTGGAATATACCAATCGGCCGATGTCAGAAGAAGCTGATAGCTGTGCCGGGTGGTATTGACAATCAGATTGGTGCTAATGCCCTCCCGAATCGGTTTAAGATAAACGTGCGGCGCGCCGCCGGATACGGTAGTGTCAATTACCCATTGAACGGTGTCTCCGGCGCCGACATAGGTAATAGTCTCACCCGCTTTTAGCGCCAAGTCGGTGATAAAACCGGGCTTGCAGTAGATTTTATATACATTGTTAGGGTTGTAGGGAAATACTTTGTTTGTTGCCCAGCGCGCGTCAATTGCGTCGTGAAAATCTCCGCTGCCGTAAGACGGCGCTTTCACTTTCGGCAATATAACGGCTGGTTCTTCATTTTGCCCGCCTGTCCCGTTGTCGTCGGCGGGTTCATGGCCGGGTGCCTCCTCCATTTCCAGAGCAATATCATCCGTTATTTCAACAATGACATTATCTGGAGCTTTTTGCTCTATAATTTCCGTTACTGTGGCGGCGGCGACAATAGCAGGCGGGCAAAATACGCCGCTAAAAATCGCTACACTCGCTATGACTACACCGTGGGCTGCTTTACGCATCATTTTACGTTCTCCCTCCTGTCACTATCCGGCGCTTCCTGCGCCCAGCTAAAGTCGGTAATATAAATGCCAAGCGGGTTGACGTCCAAAGTCAGCCTGTCGGTCGGCGCTTTGATTGCAATGGTAAAAATACCGGACATGGGTACGACTTTCTTGTTTCCGCTATTCAAGTCAAAGCGTTCCTCTTTCCAGCGAATCTGATAGGATTTACTGCCGTCCGCCATCGGCAGCATCACGCCGATTTCAATCTGCACCGTTTGCTTGCCCAGGTTGGCGATTGGGTTTTCAGCTTGCAGCATGACCGACATCTTATTGCCGGCCTGTTTGGTTAAAAAGCCGTAGGCTGTGTCAAGATTCTGCTTGTACACTACCGGATCAAGCGGCAGCGCCCGGATATTGCGCACGAACTGCGACAAAAAATACTTGATTTGCGCGTCCTGCGGCTCGTAAACCTGCGCCTGGGCCAGTCCCACATTTTTGACAATGCCTGTAGTCGAGTCCACTTCCACGACATACGGAACAACCGTCGCTTTCAAAGACTGCGTAACTAGGCCGCCTGCCAGCACCAACATGACCACCATGCTGAGAAGCAGCAACAGCCGCAGATTATAATTTTGCACGACAACCCGACCTTCACGCTCGTCCCATTCGGCTTTTCCCCTATCGAGATCGCTGGGATTTAGCGGATTGTCTCCGCCGCGATATGTCTTCGGTACGGTAAAAAACTCGCTTATTTTCACACAAATCCCCCTTTAAACTAACGTATATTTTTCGTGATTCAGATTGTTTCGCAGACAATACAGACGGATTTTGTTCATGGTTTTCAGCCCGATATTTTTATCCGTATGGTAAATCAAATTTTTTAAATAACGCACGCTTACGCCTAAAGCTAGAGCGCAAGCCTTCTCATTGCCGTCAAAACGCGTATTCAAAATATCCTCTACGAAATTTTTCCTGTTAAACCCATATTTGTTACTCACTTAACCACCCCCCAAAAGCTGCCGGTCAACGCCGGGTATACTTTGTACTTGATTGCCGTCAGCGGCACTTCACCGTAATACCTGCCGTCATACGAACGCGGCCTGTACGTCGAGATAGGCAGAAAATAACCGTCTTGCACCACATAAGTACCGCGAATTTTCGGCATTGGGCGTCCCTGGCTGTCCACGCCGTAGACCGGGCCGGCATAATGGCCGTTGATATAAATGGCTTCGTCCGTAACGGTGTAGGAATCTCCCGGCATGGCGCCGACCGTTTTGAGAAAATTGGCCGGCTGTTTTGTCCATTGCCGCTCTAAAGCCAGGTTTAAAGCATCGTCCGGCGGTGCGAAAGATACATAGTCGCCTTTTTCCAAGTTAGCCAGCGGCAAAATTAGATAAAAACCCAGCGGCACAGATTCCGTAACATTGCGGACTAAAAGCTGCGGCATATGCTCACGCCACACGAAAGGCGCCGCCAGTACCGCCCAGCCGATACAAACGATTACTACTCTTTTTTTATGCACTCTCAATCTGAGCGCAGCCGCCTTAACCAGATTTTTTACCCGCACGCGGTATTATCACTCCTTCCTGCCGTATAGCGTAACAAAATTGCGGCAAGTGTGATTTACCCTTTTCCTTCATCCGCTTAAAATTCGGGTCTTATAATTCACGATATAACGCCTGGCCGACGCTTCCGACACATGATGGCTATGAGCCAGTTCAACGTAGGTCAGGTTGTTGTCGCGCATCCAGGCGGTCAGCACCGCGCGTTCCGCCGGATTTTCAATACCCGGCAAATACGCCGCAATTTTCGCCAATGTATGTTCTATATGCGTTTTTCGCGCCCGCAGTTCGTCCAGATAGGACGTGTCGGATGCTTCGCTGCTCTGTGCCGCAGCCGCAAGTACGGCATTAAGGCGGTTTTTAGCAATTAACAGCTTGTCCTCCGACAACACTTTTTCAGTAATCCGCGCCTGGAGTAAGTCGGATAATAAGCCGCAAATATCATTGTTCCAGCTTACAAGCTGTTTGTGCGACAGATACAACTGCGGCGCTAAAAATGTAATCGGAACTCTGTCCCGGTAACGCGCCTGAAAGAATTTTTGTTTTGCTTCCGGCAAAGGGGCCAATACGTCGCGAACTAATATCGCGTCGGCCTGGCAAAAAATTACGCGCAGGTGCAGTTTATGAAGGAGCGCCGCGTTATTTATGTGCCTTGAGGATGATTCCAGCGTTTTTTGTAGGCGCAAAGCCTTGTCTACTCCATAGTAGTTGCTGATAGCCTGTAGCACCCTATCTTTTTCCAAGTCAAATTTCACAATCTTTTCCTCCCGCTTTTTGTGAACAACCGCCGTTTTTAAACGTCAGCCGCCGCGGCATTTTGAGCAGGTTACCCTCATTTCTTGCTTGGTTTCGGTTATCAGGTCATCGTAATAAAAAAGCATAACCCCTGCCTTTACACTCCGGACAGTCCGGCCTCGGCTGGCTGGCCGGTGGAGAATCAATATCCCAGGATTCACGCAAGGATCGCATGAGCCAGGCACTAGGGTTTTGAATGCCTTTTTGCTTGGCCATGTAGACAAGATGCTGCTGTACGGTTTCCGGGCCGAATTTTTCACACGCGGCGCAAATGGTTTTCTCAGAAACACAACAACGCTTTGCCAGATCGTTTAATTCATCAGGCAAAGCGTTGTCCGTTTCCGTAGGTTTTTCAGTATCTTCTGTTGTTGTTGTTTGTTTATATTTATTTTGTATATATTTACTTTGTATATATTTACTTTGTTGTAGGCGATTTTCCGACGTAGGGTTTTCCGACATAGGGTTTTCCAACGTAGGGTTAGCCAACGTAGGATTTTCCGTTATTGGTTCCAAGCCTTGAAAATCAACCAATGTCGGATTTTCCGTTATTGGTTCTTCAGCTTCGGCAGATGGCGTTACTTCCACATCCTCTTTTGCTTCCTCCGCCATTTGCGCGGTTTCATAAATGATGTATTCCGTATCGGTAAACTTACCTTTCTCGTCGTGCAGGCGGCGGCGTTTTAAGTAACCGCAATTTTCCAGTTCCTTGAGTCCGGCGCGGATGGACTCCCTTCCATCGCTGCCGATTGACTTTACCAATCCTTCAATGCTATAGCTCCAGTTTTCCGGCAAGGAAAAGCAGTAGGCGAGCAGGCCGCGCGCTTTCAGCGACAACCTCGTATCTTGCAGGGGCGAATTATGGATAACTGTATATTGATTGTTCTTAACGACGCGGACCACGCTCATTTGTTCCACTTCCTTCCTCAATTTTTTCCGCTATTGTTTGGACGCGAGCTTCCAGTGCGCCTACCCGGCGATTAAGCAAATCTAAAGAATCTTCCGCATCGCCAAAGTAACTTAAGCCGACTTCATAAAACCCTGCCAAGACGCTTAAATGCTTTATTTTGGGCAATACTTTGTCGTTTTCCCAACGGGATATGGTATTAACTCCAAGGCCGGTCAGCCGGCTGACGTCGCGTACGGTCAACTCCCGGTCTTCTCTTAGTTTTTTTAATTTCATGCCAAGTCCTTTTCTCATTTTAAAAGCGCCTCCATCGCCTGAACGCATTTATGTAAATGGATAACGGTGTTCTTTATCAGTTCCCTCTCCGCCAGCCCCAGGGGGAAATTCTGAAATTCCTGGGCAATCCGTTTGAGCTTGAGCCGTAAATCGTTATTGAAATCCTCGATCATCACTTCCAGCGAATACACGCCGGAAAATGACAGGATGTATTTTAAATTTTCATTTTCCTGCTCCAGTTCGCTCAACCGCTTTTTGTTTCGTTCATAGTCCTTCGGCGTTACCGTTTTGCGAACAACAATCACCTCCCCGGAATTTACCTTTTCCAGTTCCGCCTTTAACCGGCGAATTTCAGCTTGTAATTGCCGGTTGGTTTCTTGCAGATTTTCATTTATCTTCGCTAACTCCAAAAGTTCCATAATATTCTAAAGTCAGTCTCCCTTCTTGATTTTCCTTCTCGTTAATCGCCGCTACCTGTACCCGTAAGGGTGAGACTCCCGCCTTTACAGGCGGGAGTCAAGCGGCGCACCTGTCCCCGAAGGGGGAAATCCCACCTGAATCAAGTTTTATTTATTAAGCGCCTTCGGTAACGGCGAGCTTCATTAAGGCCGCAACTTCTCCGGCTCTCAGGGATTTCCAGAATTTATAAACCTCCGGGATTGCTTCTTCCGGGGAGCCAAATACTTGCCCGCCGAGCAGTAAAAAATTGTCGGGACGGGCAAAACGTTTGCTGTAGGCTTTTTGCGCGTGTGGTGGCAAGGAAACAAACCGGCCTTCTCCAAAGCCGCAAATAAAGAATGTGCCGGCGATATAGCCTCCGTGAATCTTCCGGTTTGGCGTCAACCCTTTCGTTTTGCCGTTTCGGTTGCATACCAGCACGGTTGCGTCCGAGCAGGTCAATATCGCTTCTAAATCCCCACCGACAAGCTGCTTGAGCGCGTCGGTTCGATTCACTATCCAGGCCGGGCGCGGCGCTTTGCCTGGTTCAACGATTAAGATATGGAGCATATTGTTTTTTTTGTTGCTCTCTGTTGTCATGGTCATTACCTCTCTTTTTGCGTATTTTTTGGACAAAGAAAAAGCACCTGATAACAAACAGTCATCAGACGCTTTAAATAATGAGAAATATGAGGTTTTAAAAAGTATTTTTTTTGCTGAACGAGTGTCGCATACATAGCGCAGGCGTGCAAGGGTAAAATGAACGCTGCTACGCAGCGCCCTTGCACGCCTGCGCTATGTATGCGATGAGGGAGTCAGCAAAAAAATTGCTAAATTAAATTTAGTGGGGGTATATGAAGTGAACAGTTTAAATTTATTGCTGGCAAACAAGGGAAAAATGGATAGCGGGGAGGAGGACTTTACGGTGCTGGCTTTAACCTTACCTATGGAAAAAGATTTGCTAAAAGGAACGATTGGCCGGCATATATGCTGAAAAACAAAAAACAATTATTTTACGCTACAAATTCACGGGCGAGTATCTGAAAAATTTTAAAGTTCCGGCGGAAACAAATATTTTTGATTTAAACCTTTTTATGAATTTCATTGAAACGCTTGACGATGGTATCCCTAGCCGAACACAAGAGTTCAGAGCAATATTGGAATATGAAAAGGGTACATCTTTTAATAATATCATTCAGGCGTTTAAAGCAAATAAGTATACCTACTTTGATGCACACGATGATTTTGAGCTGGGATATTGTCTAGTAGCAAATATAGGCAATGCATCAATCCCCCCCGAGTTAGAACAATATTTTGATTTTGAAGAATATGGCGAAAATCACAAAAAGCATAACGATGGTGATTTTACAACGTATGGCTATGTGGAGAGGAGTTGATTTTTTGGATAAAAAGGTTGAAAAATTATTGGTGGAGCAATCATAGCCTTTTTCTTTTCTTCCTATTTCGAGAGGAATATAGTATAATTTAAGTAAAGGATGTGTATTTTACAAGTGACTAAAGAACCAGAATTACTAAGTGCTGGCAACGATTACATTTTTAAATTGATTTTTGGGGATTTACGCCACGCGGATGTTACAAGAGATTTTCTTGCCAGCGTCCTCAACCTGTCTAAAGAAGAATTGGCTACTTTAACTTTCACTAATACCGAGTTAAAGCGCGAACATAAGGGAGATAAACTCAGCGTAATTGACATTAGAATCAAAACCGCCAAAAATAGCGATATTAATATCGAAATCCAAGTTTTACCATATAAGGAAATGGCTAAAAGAGCCTTGTTCTACTGGTCTAAACGGTTCGCGGCGCATTTAGATAAAGGCGACGACTACGAAAAATTACCTAAGACTATTGCAATTAATATACTGTATTTTGACCTGTTTGACTACGAGAGGTATCACAGCACTTTTCATATTAGGGAAGATAACGAAAATATTATCTTAACTGACCTATTAAGGATTGAATTTTTAGAAATTCTCAAAATCAAAGACAAGCCAATTATTCCAGGCGACAAAGTGACCCAATGGCTGAAATTCCTTTCAACACAAGATAAGGAGGAGCTTAAAATGATTAGCAAAGAAAACCCCATGATTGAAAAAGCAGTTGGTATTCTTGAAGTTTTGAGCGGTGATGAAGCTGTTAGGATGGAAGCGTTTTATAGGGAAAAACAGATTCGTGATGAAATTTCAAGAAGAAATTCTGCTATAAGAGAAGGTAAGGAAATAGGTAGAGCAGAAGGTAGGGCAGAAGGTAGGGCAGAAGGCGAAGCTATTGGCCTAGCTAAAGGTAAACTGGAAACTGCCGCTAACCTTCTCGCAATGGGTTTAAGCATTGAGCAAATCAAAACCGCCACAGGCTTAACAGAAGAAGAAATACTTTCCTTAAAACAATAGTTTTCCGAAACAGGAGACTGGCAACCAAGCTAGTCTCTTTTCTCTTTTCTCTTTTCCGCTATTGCGGTGTCTTGATTATAACGGAACTTTTTCGTTCCAAAGTGTCTCAAAGTCAGATAGCAAAAGGCTTTGAGACATTTTTTCGGTTTCAAATGTAGTCGATAGATTGAAAAACATATACTTGTCAATCACTTGATGATTTGGTATAATATTCGCATGAGTGTAGACGATATGTTGAAAGGTAAGCAACAATGAAAAAATCTGCCGCCTTGTTTTTTGAAATTCACACTGGAAGTTCAAAACCTTACGGATATATCCGCAATAGCTATCGAAAAAACGGGAAGGTGTGTCACGATACTATTTCACGCATAAGCGGTTGCTCATTGGAACAGCTTAAGGCTATGAAAGCGGCTTTTGATGGCAAAGCAATAAGCCGAGATGAAATTAGGTTATCTGATGGGCGCGAGTATGGGATTTCTGCTATGCTGTTTGGATTGGCGAAAAAATCGGATTAGACAAAGTTCTTTACTCACGAAACGACGAATGGGTTAAGAGTAGTTTAGCTATGATTATTGGCAGAATTATTTACCAGGAAGTAAATTGTGGTTGTCTAAAGTGTCTGATTTTAGCTGTTTGTGGGAAACTTGCGGGAGTGAGTGATGAGGTAGATGTTATCTCGCATTGTTATGATGCCATGGACGAGTTGCTTGCCCGACAAGAAAATGATACAAAAAAAGCTTGCAAATAAGCATTTAGTTAGTGGCACAGCCATTCTTTACGATATAACCAGCTCGTACTTTGAGGGTGATTACGACGATTCTGAAATAGTCGCGTATGGTTACAATCGTGATAAAAAACGTGGAAAAAAGCAAATTACAATTGGGCTAATTTGCACAAAGAAGGTTGCCCTGTGGCGGTTGAAGTCTTTGCGGGAAATACTGCAGATTGCACTACTGTAAAAGACAAAATGAATGAAATCAAGGGAAAATATGGAATCAAAGACTTTGTGTTTGTTGGTGACCGCGGTATGCTAACGAAGAAAAATATTGACGAGTGTGAAGGCGACAACATAGCGTTTGAGGGCATAAACACCATCACCGCCCTAACACATTCGGCAATGCAACGGTTATGCGAACACGAAAATATGCAGTTATCGATGTTTGATGAAAAAGTTATTAACGAAGTTATTTTGCCGGAAGAACCCAGTATTCGGTATGCTTTAAAAAAGAATCCTGTGCGTCGCGAAAATGAGCGTAAAAGCAGACTTGACCTTATTAAAAAGACGGAAGAATGTTTGGCTGAAATAGCTATCCCAAAGCGTAAAACGAACGACAAGACATTGGTAGGCAGAACAGTAAAAATATTCCAAAAATACAAAACAGAGAAGTATTTTGATTGGGAAGTAAAAGATGTTTTGCTTACGTATTCTCGCAAAGTGGACGTAATTTTTGAAGAAGAAAAATATGACGGATTGTACGTAATTCGTAGCAGCGTACCAAGCGATAATATGAGTATAACAGAAGTCGTAGAAACCTATAAATCACTGATAAATGTGGAGCAGGCATTTAGAAATATAAAGACCGTTCAGCTTGAAAATCAGACCGATATACCATCGTACAGATGATAGAATAAAAGCGCATGTATTCATTTGCATGTTATCATATTACTTGTTGTGGCATATGAATAAAGCCTTAAAACCGTTGTATACGGAAGATGGCTTTAAGTATACGCACAATTTTGTAATAGAAACAATGAAGGCGATTCAGAAGATGAAAATGACAATCGGCGAATTAGAGACCTATACCATTGCGCAATCAAACGAAACACAAAAACGCATCCAAGAGTTGGTCATGAAATACGCACTGTAGCCGATACTTTGAAAATATAAATTACCTTCAAAGCCCTATATATTGGGGCTTTTTTTGATGTTATGATAAAAAAGTTCCGTTATAAGTCCTGGCTTGTTACTTATTGTTTTTTTATTCCGAAAAACGACTATTTTTAAGGAGTTTGATAAAATGAAATATTACAAAGATTGGGATTGCGATATTAAAGATTTTTTGGAGATTGGCGACTTGGTTGACGAAGAATTTGTTGATTATTTTATTAATGAATTACCACCTGCTACTATGAATAATCAATGTATTCAAATTGGCGAACCTTATTCCCACATGGAAGATATTCGTACAGGCAAATGGAGGGCAACTTTCCCAACACTCAAAAAAACACCCGAAGGCTGGAGATACGCGGGAAATTGTTTCTGTGGCGAAACTTGTTTGCCTAATAGTCAGATCAAAAACGTTAAGGAGTGATTTTTATTATAATTAGAATAAATCCACATAAAGAAGTTATGTTGGCTATTTTTGAAAAATTTAATAATACTCCGTGTGACTGTATTGGCGATTTAACGAAAAGTTTTTGTGAAGAAATGGGAGAAGATTGGGGAATTTTACCCAAAAACAAAGCTGTTTGTGCTTACCCACAGGTGGCTAATAAAAAAACAAACCAATCTTATATATTATTCCCTTATCAAATAGGCACTCCCTGGGAAACAAGGTACATACTACGCCAAATAGAAAGCGCACCTTGTCAAAGAATTAACGGTAATATGGCACACGAATATTATACAAACCCACTGCTGGACAAAGAAACTGAATGAAAAATACTAAGAAGGCTAGATTGATATGGGGTGTGAAAAATGATGATTATTGAAGTAAAGCGTACTCGCCAAAGTATAACTCAGGGTATGGCGGAAGTCTACATCAACGGCGAGAAAATAATCGCGTTTGGCGATACTCTGGAATTGGTGAAACCGGAGCAAAAATATTATGGAACAAAATGTGGTGGTTATGCGAGTGCAACGCCCGATAGTGCTTTCATATTAGGGTTATTTTATCACCCTTATGATCACATATATAAACACAGCGAACTTGCCAAAAAGGCAATATTGAAAATAGATGTGAATGAATAAAGGGGAATGACCTGACCTAACCGGAAGTAAGGAAACAAGCAGAATAGAGTGCCTAAGATAAAAGGGAGTGTGGTTGACACTCCCTTTTTTTATTTCCAGGATTCAATTTTTTACTGCTCTTTGTTCCATTTTTCCAGCAAAGAAAAAATAATTTCCTCCATTTTTTCCCTTGTATAGCCTTTCGGGAAATATTTTTGCAGCCGGTCGCTTTTTAATGTTACTTGGGGTGTCGAGGGGCTTTCTTCGGTTAAAATGGCGTCAATAACATTCTCGTTCAATTTTTCTTCCTGACTGTACTTTTTCAGCCGTTTGGCCTGCGCCAGTGAGGGGGTGACTTGCAGCATTGTCATGGTTTCCAGCAAAATTTCCTGTTCGTTTTTTAATAAGTATGATAATTCTACAGCCGGATTAAACGCCAGTTTTTTTTCGTCCACCATTTGGAGCAATTCAGGAAGAAGTTCGGTCAGGCGGATAAAACGATGGATATTCCGAGCGCTGTCGTTGGTGTTTTCACTCAATACATCCACGCTGGTTTGCTTCTCGCCAATTTGGCGGGAAGTATCCTTAACTCCCTGATGTCTGAGCGCGTCCAGTTTCATTTTGTATGCCCACGCCTTTTCAGAGAATAAGAGGTCTTCACGTTGAATATTGCTGTCAACCATTATAATTATCGCTTCATTATCGTCTAAATTCCGCACCAGGGTCGGCATAGTTTCTTTTTCCGCCAGTTCGCTGCCGCGCTTGCGCCTATGTCCGGCGATAAGTTCATAACCGCCTGCGGCGCGTGGCCGGGCAATCGCCGGCACCAGTACGCCGTACTTTCGGATGCTTTCTACCGTTTCTTGCATTTTTTCGTCATCTAATACCCGAAAGGGATGATTTTTGAAAGGGTGAACGGAACTTTTTTATCATAACATCAAAAAAAGCCCCAATATATAGGGCTTTGAAGGTAATTTATATTTTCAAAGTATCGGCTACAGTGCGTATTTCATGACCAACTCTTGGATGCGTTTTTGTGTTTCGTTTGATTGCGCAATGGTATAGGTCTCTAATTCGCCGATTGTCATTTTCATCTTCTGAATCGCCTTCATTGTTTCTATTACAAAATTGTGCGTATACTTAAAAGCCATCTTCCGTATACAACGGTTTTAAGGCTTTATTCATATGCCACAACAAGTAATATGATAACATGCAAATGAATACATGCGCTTTTATTCTATCATCTGTACGATGGTATATCGGTCTGATTTCAAGCTGAACGGTCTTTATATTTCTAAATGCCTGCTCCACATTTATCAGTGATTTATAGGTTTCTACGACTTCTGTTATACTCATATTATCGCTTGGTACGCTGCTACGAATTACGTACAATCCGTCATATTTTTCTTCTTCAAAAATTACGTCCACTTTGCGAGAATACGTAAGCAAAACATCTTTTACTTCCCAATCAAAATACTTCTCTGTTTTGTATTTTTGGAATATTTTTACTGTTCTGCCTACCAATGTCTTGTCGTTCGTTTTACGCTTTGGGATAGCTATTTCAGCCAAACATTCTTCCGTCTTTTTAATAAGGTCAAGTCTGCTTTTACGCTCATTTTCGCGACGCACAGGATTCTTTTTTAAAGCATACCGAATACTGGGTTCTTCCGGCAAAATAACTTCGTTAATAACTTTTTCATCAAACATCGATAACTGCATATTTTCGTGTTCGCATAACCGTTGCATTGCCGAATGTGTTAGGGCGGTGATGGTGTTTATGCCCTCAAACGCTATGTTGTCGCCTTCACACTCGTCAATATTTTTCTTCGTTAGCATACCGCGGTCACCAACAAACACAAAGTCTTTGATTCCATATTTTTCCCTTGATTTCATTCGTTTTGTCTTTTACAGTAGTGCAATCTGCAGTATTTCCCGCAAAGACTTCAACCGCCACAGGGCAACCTTCTTTTGTGCAAATTAGCCCAATTGTAATTTGCTTTTTCCACGTTTTTTTATCACGATTGTAACCATACGCGACTATTTCAGAATCGTCGTAATCACCCTCAAAGTACGAGCTGGTTATATCGTAAAGAATGGCTGTGCCACTAACTAAATGCTTATTTGCAAGCTTTTTTTGTATCATTTCTTGTCGGGCAAGCAACTCGTCCATGGCATCATAACAATGCGAGATAACATATACCTCATCACTCACTCCGCAAGTTTCCCACAAACAGCTAAAATCAGACACTTTAGACAACCACAATTTACTTCCCTGGTAAATAATTCTGCCAATAATCATAGCTAAACTACTCTTAACCCATTCGTCGTTTCGTGAGTAAAGAACTTTGTCTAATCCGATTTTTTTCGCCAATCCAAACAGCATAGCAGAAATCCCATACTCGCGCCCATCAGATAACCTAATTTCATCTCGGCTTATTGCTTTGCCATCAAAAGCCGCTTTCATAGCCTTAAGCTGTTCCAATGAGCAACCGCTTATGCGTGAAATAGTATCGTGACACACCTTCCCGTTTTTTCGATAGCTATTGCGGATATATCCGTAAGGTTTTGAACTTCCAGTGTGAATTTCAAAAAACAAGGCGGCAGATTTTTTCATTGTTGCTTACCTTTCAACATATCGTCTACACTCATGCGAATATTATACCAAATCATCAAGTGATTGACAAGTATATGTTTTTCAATCTATCGACTACATTTGAAACCGAAAAAATGTCTCAAAGCCTTTTGCTATCTGACTTTGAGACACTTTGGAACGAAAAAGTTCGGGTGAAGGTCGGAAAGCGGAATTTCTTGCACTTTTTCGCTTTCCGTCTCTCCTCCCTGCAATGCATCATATGAAAGTAGTGTACTGCCGCCTTTGAGCTTATTTGCCGGGTCTGTCGGCGTAAATAAGAAATAAGCCGAAGTCTTTGAGTTTGAATCCCGTATCACTCATTTTCGGTCAGCTCCTTTGCGAAAAGATTGTACGCCTCGGCTACCCTCCCTTTGGGGGCATACTCAAAAATGCTCCGTCCGCTGGCTTGCGTTTCTGTCACGCGCACGGATACGGGGCATTTTCAAATCAAATATCCGAAAAATACTTGCCGTAGGCAGTAATGACAGTGTTCAACACATCGCGATGGAATTTCAAGCGATTGTCATACATCGTGATAAGAGTGCCCTCGATGATAAGGTCAGGATTTAGATTTTCCTTGACATTGGCTATCGTGCCGAGCAGCAGTTCAAGCCCCTTGCCGAAAAGTATTGCGGCTGCATAGGGATAAGCACTCTGTCAGCGGCGTTCAGTGCGTTTATTGTGACAAAGTTGAGTGATGGCATACAATCAATCAGGACAAAATCATAATTGCCCTTGATGTGATTGATAAATTTTTTCAGGACGTTCTCGCGGCTCATGGTGTTTATGAGGATATTTTCTATTCCTGTTAATTCAATGCTCGACGGCACAAAATCCATGCCCTGCGCATTCAGTATGTATTCCCGATTTTTCCAACAGGGGGGATTTTTCAGGCTTGAAACCGACTCTGATAATTTCCTGAATGATGTGAGGCAGGGTCACGGGCAGTTCGTCCGGTTGCGGGTAGCCAAGAGCCATTGTCATGTTAGCCTGCGGATCGCAGTCGCACAGGCACACACGGTAGCCCATCCGGGCAAGGCAAGCGCCGAGGTTGAGGGTTAGTGTTGTTTTTCCGACGCCCCCTTTTTGATTAGCAATTGCGTATACTTTACTCATTTTAACGCCATCCTTTCGTTTCTAATTTGGGCAAAAAAATTGGACTAGCACGAAATTTCCTTAAAAATACAGGATTTTAATAGGTTTGCCTGTACCACTTTTTGGTTGCAGAACACATATACTTTTTCCGCTACATCAATTCAGCTTCCGAATGCGTACCATCAGGCCGTCAAGATTTTGTTGCCTAAATCCAACAAGGTAATATTCTCCATTTTTAGCTTCTACACGCGTTCGCACCCAATAGGGTACTTCACGATAGCCGCCATCATCTGTTATCAATGCTTCTATGCAGGTTCCACAAGCATATGTGTATCCCTGTGCTGTTTCATAGCGGCCATGAGAATTTTTATACAGCTTTCCTACGGTCTTTACTGGCCGGGATATATAAGAGATTCTATTTTCAACATCGGCCAGCTTGTCCATAATAATGCGAAGCTCATCCCACAGAAATAATTGTTCAGCATCATCAAGGTTCATTTCAAGTCCGCTAAGATCATCATAATCATTGTAAGTAGATAGTTTTAAGAGTTCCTTAATTTCTCTGTTAAGTTCTTTCGCTTTTGTAATACATCATTTAATTTGGTCATATAACTCCACACTTTCGTTTCTGATTTGGGCAAAAAATTGGACTAACGCGACAATCCCTTGAAAATCCAGGGATTTATCGGTTAGACCTATTATTACACATTCGTATACACACGCTCTAAAACGACCTGATAGGGAAGCAGCAGAGAAATTGGATGCCTTGTTTAATAAAAAGAAAGACACAAAAAAAATATATGAAAAATAAAAAAGGAGGACACCATTAAAATTTGAAAATTAATGATGCCCTCTCGTAATTCGTTGTAACTTACCGTAATTTAACGTAATTTATCGTAAGATTAGTACCCAAATAGTACCCAATTTATGAAAAAAGCTCCCAGGTAAAAACCCTGGAAGCCTTGATTTTACTGGTGTGCCCGGAGAGACTCGAACTCCCGGCACGCGGTTTAGGAAACCTTTTTATGTAAACTACTTTTTAATAGCGATTCCCTCAAACACTTAGTTTTACTGGCTTCATGGCACTTCTATAAAAACAGATTTTCAGTCAAAAATTAGACCATTTGGAATTATCCTACTGTCACAACAAAACGTGGTAGCATACAAATAGCATACTGTGTATAGTATGCTAATATTTCATTATATAATCTAATTGGTTATAAATCTAAGAAAATCATCGCCCAAAGGTGTTGTACGCTTCTGTCTAGTATATTTAGGGTGTTCAGGCATTTCAAAATTTACCGTTAAAATTAACCCATCTGCCGCTAATTGTGTTGATAGATTTTTAACCAATTGCACATCTTTTGAAAATTCTGGATTGAACTCTAAAATACCTTTAATAGGATGCTCAGTCCCAGGTGATATATAAGTAGTAACCATGCCGCCTTTCTTTACTAAATTAGAGGCTGATTGAGCAACCGTGTAAATGGGAATAATCTCCATATAAAGCAAAAATGGAGGTTAAGAGATGAGAAGATCAAAAAACATACTGACAGAAAAAGAAATGGAATTGGTCAATTTATTAATGAAGGACTGCCAAAGCACGGGAGACATTCAAACAAAACTGAAAAGGCTATTTGCCGGAACAATAGAGCAAATGCTTGAAGCGGAGATGGAAGAACATCTAGGCTACGAAAAGCACAGCATAGCTGGCAATAACACAGGAAATTCCCGCAACGGCTACAATCACAAGAGCATAATAAGCGATTATGGCGAAAGCGAAATCAATGTACCGCGCGATCGCAACGGGAGCTTTGAGCCGCAAATAATCGAAAAACGTCAAACACGCACTGACGAAATCGAAAATAAAGTAATGACGATGTACGCCAAAGGCATGAGCCAACGCGACATTGAGGATAGCCTTAAGGAAATCTATGGAGCAGATATATCACAAAGCCTTATTTCTCGTATAACAGATAAAATTTTGCCAGAAGTGAACGAATGGCAAAATCGACCGTTGGAAGCAGTATATCCAATAATTTTCTTCGATGGGATAATATTTAAAGTTCGCAAAGACAATAAAATAGTCAATAAATGTGTGTATAGTGTTCTTGGGATTGACATGGAAGGCAAAAAAGATATTCTTGGGATTTGGATAAGCGAAAACGAAAGTGCGTCATTTTGGGCTGCGGTATGCAGTGACCTAAAGAATCGAGGAGTCAAGGACATATTCGTAGCTTGCCACGATAATTTATCAGGCATTTCCAGCGCAATAAACGCCACTTTTCCCAAAACCAAACAGCAACTTTGTATAGTCCATCAAATCCGTTCCAGCACTAAATTTGTGCCGTACAAAGATCGCAAAGCGGTTTGCGCGGATTTGAAGAGGATATATGCAGCGGTAAACCTTGACGACGCCGAGTATGCGAAAGAGGAATTTCGGGAAAAATGGGATAAAAAGTACCCTTCTATAATGAAGTCGTGGGAAGAAAATTGGGCTGAATTAACGACTTATTTTGAGTATCCAGAGGAAATTCGGCACTTGATTTATACCACAAACGCAGTAGAAGGCTTCCATCGGATGTTGCGCAAATATACAAAAACCAAAACGATTTTCCCAACCGATGATGCAATACGCAAATCGGTATATCTGTCAGTAAGGCAAATTACGAAAAAATGGAGTATGCCGGTACGCGATTGGGGCATGGCATACAGTCAGTTAGTAATCTTCTTTGAAGATAGATTGCGACAGAGCGCATAAAACCTTGAGGGCTCTGCCCTCAAACTCCCGGAGTTTATCGCTTGGGTTTTCCTGGCGTTCGACAGCACCTAGATATAAAAAATCCCAGAAAGCCACAAAGAACGCGGCTTTCCGGGCACAAGAAAAAAAGAGGCGTGTATCTATGGGATTACGAAGGGCGCATATCTATAATCTTTGGCGGTGCTTTAATCCTGCAAGCTGAAAATAGAGCATTGTGTTCAGCTGTCAAGGCTGTAATTTGGTGAAATACACCTTCCGGGAGTTTAAGTTCGACAAGATTTAATTTTTTTAAAGTTCTGCGCAAATGAAACCAGGTATTGTTCGTTTCATTCTCGGCAATACGGATTAGCAATAACGCCAGCCAGCATATTAAAACATGGGCTTTAATCCTCTGTGAATTTCGATGATATACCGGACGAAGTTCCAATTCGGCTTTGATAGTTCGAAAACAACGCTCAACATCATATAACTGCTTATAACCCAAAACTATGTCCTGTATACTTAGCGTATCATCTGAAGTCTTGATAAGATATTTGCCGTCGAGTTTTTCCTCAGCAGCAATTTTAGCCTTGTTTAATACAAGTCGGCCATCTTTACAAGTTTTAAGATACCGGCTATATGTTCGGTGGGATACCAAATCACAAACTGCCTTAGTATGAGCTTTGTCTGTCAAATCACCCAATGCTGTTAAAAGGGAAGTTATTGTTTGTAAATGTCTCTCTCTTGTGAATTTATCTTTCTCGGCCTCTTTTTGATTGAGGACAACTACATAGCGTTTACGGCGTTCTCCCTCGCCCACTAAGGCTTCTTTAGCATAGAGATGTTCCTTTATCTTTGTGTAACGCCCCTTCTTGGCTAAAGCGGCTTCGACATCCGGTTTACCGCTGCGCATCTTTTCACCCATGATATAGTGCCCGCCGCCGCTTTGCAGTTTAATACAGTTTTCCTCAGATGAAAAACCACAATCCATGACTGATACCACTCGTCCCAATCGCCAACCGTTAAGATCCTTTTTTACTTGCTCAACGATTGCCATATCCGCCGTTTCACCGCTAAAAACCCAGCAGCGAACAGGAATGCCCTCTTTAGTTACCGCTATGCCGATAATTATCTGTGGCAAATCAGGGCGTTTATCTTTGCTGTAACCATATTGACGCAAAGCGTTTTCGTTTTGTGTTTCGGTATCGTTTGTTTCGTCAGGCGAATCTGTCTCAAAGTAAGTGGAGGTGGTATCAAAATAAATAAGATCAACTTCCAGATTGAGTAGATTGGCGATACTGAAAAAAATATCTTCTTGTATTTTGGTACTGTGTTCGAGCAAAAAATCCATGCTTCTGTATAACTGATGAACCGATACACACGACAGAGAGGGAATATAAGCTTCTTCATTCACCCAATGTTGTGTAGATAGTTTGCTTGTCGGGTCAATGGCCCGATTTGCTACCATGGCGAACAAAGCCCTAAATTATCCTCATTATAATGATTTTTCCGAATAGTATTTAAGTAATTTTATAGTAGATAAAATATAGCGGTCTAAAAGAGAAAAAAACATTAATTTCTTTTCTTCAGAAATATCGTTTATAGCAAACGCATTATATAGTGCATCCGCAAAAAACTCTCTTTTTTGATTTTGATGTGTTTTTAATACGTTAAAAGTAGCTGTTTGAACACAAGAGTAGAAGAACTCATTATCTGAAAGTTTATCAATATCACATTCAAGTTTGGCAATTTTTATCTCAACTATCTTTATCCATTCTCTCATGCGCTTATCAGCAATTTTTTCTTTTGTAAGACCTATGTATTCAGATAATAATCCACCTACTAAAGGAGTAGTACTGACAATACCTTTAGCAGTCGCAATAACTACATCTTTAATATCATTTTTTAAAATATTCATTTATACTATCTCCTCGCAGGAATTCTTTATGCTCTCATTATCCGACTAAAAAGAAACAGTCTTAACTTTTGATTATATGGATAATGAGAAGCTTACTCTCCTTAAAGCTTCTCAACTAATATTGGTAAGTATGTACACAATATTAGTTATTATTATATTGTAGTCCCATTATAATGTTTTTTGAAATAATCCAGAATAATTGTTGTTGTTTCTTTTCTTTCGAATATTTTTCTATCTGAAAGAAAGTCATCAATATTACCTTTTTGACTCAGGCTTTTTTCAAGAATTTCAACAATATGTTTTAGAATTTGATTTGTCTTTTTCATCATCTATTAATATGCTTTCAATTAATGCGCTATTTGCTTCAGACTTCTTATCAATAGATAAACTGATTTTATCATGAGGGCAACATAAATATTTTAATAACATAATTATATGCCATCTCGCTCGTCTGAATTTTTTTCCTTCATCTTGATTTTGTATAAATCTTTCTACCTTGTACCAAGCAAGTCCACTTACATAATATGAATTTAAAAAAGATAAGTGGGCATCGTCAAATAATAATCCCCTAGTTTGTTTCTCCACTTTGCCATATTGCCCAGAAACCTCATGTGGCATATCAAAAAACAATGCAGATGTTGCTTTTATTTGAAATGGAATGTTAATAATTTTGGCCCTTGGAATATTTTCATCTCTATATTGTTCGGTTCTTCTTTCATAATATAGAGGACATTTATTATCTTTTGATTTAGTAGAATAATATTGTTCTAATGCCTTTTGTATTGTTGAAAGTGCAACTAATTGCGCTGGTTTAAGAGGTGTTTGGCTATTGTTTGCTATTATGATTGCGTTTTTTGTTTCTTCGTCTTCGGTTGCAATCAATTTAATAGGTAAATAAATATCTTGCAAATTCGCAATATTTTCAAGACATTCAAATATAACATTGCTTGTTTGACATCCATTAACTATCTGGTAATTGCTAAGTGTTAAATCCTCTGAATTTAATGAGATGGTATCTGCGATAATAGTAATGCCATTGTTTAACAAACCAAAAAGATAATTTTCTTTACCTATTAGTTGCTTCTTCATGTTCGCATTGACATCTATTTTTTCAGATGCACCAAGATAATACCTAATATTATCATTGAATATTCCTTTTTTTTAAAACTCTTTCTCCATTAATCTCATCTGTTAATAATTTAATAAATTCATCAAGTTTAATAAGCCCATAGTATCCATTTTTTATCTTATTATAAGAATCTTTTGGATATGGTACTGGTTGTTTGGTTAAAGTAACTGAAACCTCAAGCCCAGAAGTAACCTTTTCGTGTAGTAGCATTATTTCTCTAATCCCTAAAAATTCAGGAGGTTTTACATCACTAAAAAGGCTCATTTCATTCAAATCTGCAATTCCTAAATCTATCGCAGAAGATAAATGTATGTCTTTTAAGTCTATTTCCTTCGGGGAAAGAGAAACAAATTTCATACTTAACGTTGGAGATTTTTTAAATCTTGAGCTTTTTGTATAAATATACTTTGCTACTTCCCACTGGCTAGTCAACTCTGGTATCTCACATCTTGATAAATTGAAAAATCTTCTTATTGCTGTTAAAAAATCACTAATCTCTTGGCGATTGAATTTATTTGAGGTCTTTGCTTGGGTAAAAAAGAAAGTAACTTCAAATTTTTTTAGTTCATCTATTACCAAATCAACATCATCAGTGCTCGTAACAATACGGTCGGAAACAAAGATTGCAATACCATCTATTCCGAAAGCCGAGTCTGTTTCCATATCTTGGTATGTCACACTAGGGTCATTAGAATAAACAGAAAGCATTAAGTCATTAATAAAACCCTCAAATATCTTGTGTTTATCTTTCGCCTTTCCATTTGAAATTTCATGTGCCGATATAAATTCGTCAATGTATGATGCTATTATTGGATGTGAAATATTAGTTGCTTTTGACATAAATATACTCCTCGTATAATATTTTTAGCAAGGCACCTAAAGACGAATTTCCAGTTTTGACGGCCGCAAAACGAGGAAATTGAAAATGGTAAAAACCAAGTGGCTCTAAGCAGCTTTTGTCCGTTAAACGAAGCTAAACATTAAAAGTACCTTGAAAACTTCATATTAACATTATTTTCAAGTAGAAATTAGGTTGTCTTTTGTGCTATTTTATCTTTGTAAAAGGACAATAGCTCAAAGGAAATTCTTTCGCTCCTTGTTGGTCGCTAAGCGATACTTCTTTAGAAAGACTGTTTCCTTTCCTAAACTGTTAACTTCTAACCCAGTCGTTGTTCAGGTGTTTAAGGTAGCCATTGTAGCAAGTGGCCGTGACTTTATGCACTTAGTTCTGATTTGTGCGAGGGTGTTGATGCGGTATAGGCAAAGGACAACCTTTTAGCTATTGTTTTTTTGCGCCCATTTTACAATAAAAGGCGGTGAAGAACGTGAATTATAACCAACAACTGGCTACTCTATTTGTCGGTATTGACGTTAGTTCTAAAACTAATTATTTCTACGCAATGGATTTCGGCGGCAATAAGATGCTTTCTTTTCCCACTTCAAACAACCATCCTGGCAGCCAAGTTGCTATAGAGGCTATTATTAAGTGCCTAAGTCACAATAATCTAAAAAATCTTGTTGTCGTTATGGAATCCACGGGATTGTACAGTTGGCATGTTGCCAACACCTTTGCATCCCACCCGAAGCTTAATGTCCTAAATACAATTGTGTATTGCATTAATCCAAAAGTTATTGCAAATTATAAGAAAACTTTTGTAGATATTGATAAAACTGACCCTCTTGACGCACTGGCTATGGCCGATTACGCAAGAATTGGCCGTATAGCAGCCAAGCCTTGGCGCGGCACCGAGTTTACCGCTCTGCAACGTCTTACCAGGCAGAGGCTACATATCGTTGAGAATTTAGCACGTGAAAAAAACTATATGCTTACTAACATCTTCTTGAAGTTTAGCGAGCTTACCGTGCTTGATAAAGACCAAAAGCCTTTTTCCAACGATTTTGGCGCTACTTCTCTTGCTGTTATTACCGAAATTTTTTCAACGGAAGATATTGCCAATATGTCTGTTGAATCTTTAGTTGATTTTATTGTCCTTCATGGTAAAAACAGATTTTCTAATCCCGTTGAAACTGCCAAACTTCTACAAAAAGCCGCCAGAGACTCTTATCGGCTTGACAAGGCTCTTACCAATCCTATTAATGTCGCTCTTGCCATGAGTTTTGACCAGATTAAGTTCTTAGAAAAACAACTTAAATCTATTGATAAGGTTATTGAGCGTACAGTTAAAGGCTTGCGCGGCAATGAGTATACTTCTCTTTCGTCTATCAATGGTATTGCGCAAGTTTTGGCTGCCGGCATCATTGCCGAAACTGGAGATGTTGATAATTTCAGTAACCAGGCTGCTCTAGCTAAATATGCAGGGCTGACCTGGCGTAAACATCAATCTGGCAATTTTACTACTCAAGATACTTTTATTACTAAAACCGGCAATAAATATCTTCGTTACTACCTTCTTGAGGCTGCTTGCCAAGTCATTAAATATGTTCCTGAGTATCGGGAGTATTATCAACGTAAATACAATGAGGTTTCCAAACATCAGCATAAAAGAGCTCTCGCACTTACCGCTCGTAAACTTGTTAGGCTTATTTTTGCTTTGCTACGCAAAAATCAACTTTTTACTTTGAAGGAGGCTGCCAGTTTTTCGGTAACTGCATAAAAACTGGTTTTTCCAGTTAATCTTTTCCATTCCTGCGATTTAATCGATGGGTTTATTAAGATTACCCTTTTTTAGTTAATTTTGAACTTTTCTCTCTTTCCATTTTCCATATCTATATTTTCAGGGCTTGACATATTACCAGTCGTCTCTGTAATTAATAGCGTTCTTAATTCAACTTCACATTATTATTGCTAAACTATATATCTCAATAGAACTCCCTAATCTAATTGAATTTAAAAAATATAATACGACAGTCCAATTGTAAATTCCTGCCGTATTTTACGATATTTTGTCAAATAATAAATTATCGGCGGCGGTTATACTGCTAAAAATCAGCAATTAAAAACTGCATCATGTGAGAATGACGAATACATTATTCTATCAAAAGAAACAAGGAAGCCCTTGCCTTTCGGCGGCTTCCTCTTTTTTCTCCTTCTTTCCTTCCTTTACTGCCTATAGTAAACCCCATGCCCTCCGACGACTTGAATTGGGCTTACCGGATAGAGCTTCTATTTGCGCCTAATACGTTTTGCTTAAACCAAAATAAAAACTCGACAGGAACGCCCTAAGCAAACAGGCCGATATTTTATATATTATCTTTAAAAAACTTTTCATAATCCATTTCGCCCAGCCTATGCAAATTTTTACTGATATTATCGATAATATGCCCTGACGTGGTTTGCCTTCTCTAATTTAACTGAAATTTCATGGTTATGGAAATCCAGCATTAAGACGGATAAATTATTTTCCCATATATAGGTTACAGCAGACCTACGTGAATATATTTGTGGGTTACCAAACTTAGATGTAAAAAAATCTCTAAGTGTTTCTCCATCTTTCCTGCTAACTGTAAAAGTGCCTTGAAATAAGTGTTTTTTACCAGATGACTCATAAAATAACACAAATGCACCTTTAGGAACGATATTTCCGATTAAGCTTGAAGCATCCAAATCGGAAACATTTTTTATGCTGTACTTGTAACCGTCATCGCCCTTATACATGAAATCCATAGAGGGTAGTTTTTCAGGTGGTGTTCCCCAACTATATCCACAAAAATCTCCTGGTATATTTGCCGGTGAATTAGCAAGAATACCTAAAGGAAAAATCATTGCAAAAACAACCGCTAAAAAAAATACTTTTTTCAATATTAACATCTCCTTAAAATCGACAGTAGCAGACTTATCGTGTTGAATTTTATTCGCATAATCATAACTAACATATTAAAATACGATAAGAGATACAATGATAATTTTATCATATTCGGATATAAAATTTACTTATCTTGGCGCACGGTCTTTTATTGCCGGATGATGCTCAAAAATATAATCAATAACCATTTCTATAGGCGAGCCTTCGCCTATAGGCATCCAAGCAGACGGATTTTTATACTCTTCCTTTATATTACGAGTTTTTTTGTCAAATACTGTTCCTTTCTCAAAACGATATTCAATTGATGATATATCTACCGTAGTACCCGCAAGTAACAATTCATCAGTATTTTTATTATCCATTGCCAATAAAAATATTAATGTATTATCGGACACAAGTTCAACCTTATTCATATCGACACTATAATCTATATTGTTTTTTGTGATGACATACTGCCAATCTGATTCGCTAGAAGATTTGCTCTGATTTTGAACTCTAGTCCGACAGAATTCAATCGTCGTCCAATACATCTCGCCTCTTTTTACTTCTTCCCAAGGCGTATCTACATTAGTTACATCATATATAACCCTGTCGTCAGAGTCATAGGCAATAACTTTTATATGTTTCATCAGGTATGGATTTGCTCCAATATTTACCACGGAAGTCCATTTCATTGAGTATATATTTCCCTTTATAGGTTTGTAAAGATATACCTTGGATACAAAAGCCAAATTGTTTTTGTTTTTTTCGGCAATAACGATACTGTTTTTATCTACGAAAATCTTACCTTCATCGCTCGTCTCAGACACTATCCAATCGGGCACATATTCGGCACAAACAATTCCAGAAGCAGAAACGACAAATATGAATATTAAAAACATAAAAATTTTACTTATCTTGTTTACGCAAATCACATCCTTGTTCATAATCTAAAATGTGTTATTTTCTAAACGTGTCTGAAATGAAAAGTTCCTTCGGGTGTTCGTAACCCAATAAGTTGGCTATAAGATATGCCTCCTCCACTGTCACACTAACATTATAATTTAGTTCGATTCTTCTGTATCTTTGCGTAATCATGCCAATTCGTCTCGCCACTTCGATTTTCGTTAAATGCATCCTCTCCCTCGCTAGAATTAACGCCAACCGTTTTTTGGTCATTACTTCTCCCTTCTGGTTGGTTATTTAATAATCATATTATACTGTTTATTAAATACCGCGTCAATTATTTTGTAATAATAAGCCTGATTCTATCAACGCCGAGGTTAATATATAATCGAGGTGATAGGGTTGGCTACTTTTATTGAAAGAATCAATGAACTTTTTGACAATGCAAAGGACATGAACCATAAGTTAACGCAAAAGGAATATGCCGCGAGATTCGGCGCGACTAGAAACCAATTGAAAGGTTGGCTTGATGGGCGCGGTGAGCCAGACAGTGAACTCATGAAGAAAATAGCCGGGATTAACGGAGTAAGTGTCTCCTGGCTGGTGGGAGAAAGCGACACCAAGAGTTTAATTGAAACTACTATATACCGAAGAATTGAGGACAGCATGGCCGATTTGCCGGATGAAGCAATCAGGAGCATTGAGGAATATATCGAACTTATGAGAATCAAATATAGCAGAAATAGAAGGAATAAGGCCGCCAAATCATAAAAATCGATAGTAACATGAGGAAGTCTCCTGCATTGAAGAGGCTTCTTTTTTCTTGCAGAAATTTGCTTAAAAAATCAACAAAACGCGTTATAATTAAACTGTGCCGGTAATACTCCATCGAATCTACACGGAAGGGAGGAATCAACTATATGGATTGGAATAGTTTGAGTGAGTCTACTCAAGGAGCGATTTTCTTTTTCACGCTCGGCCTTGCCGCAGCTTCGCCAGCCTTCTTCCATGAATATTGCTCTTTCAATATTTGGCCTGGCATTATCAGGCAGACAATCGCCGTTGGGATATTTATAATATTGCAGTCGGACGACCCAAGAATTGAATATCCAGAAATAATGATAGGAATTATCATTATTTTGACGGTCATTACACTGTATGCAAACGTCAGGGAGTGCGGAGCAATGGTTGGAACAGGCGCGTTATTGGCGCAAACCATAGTTGGCTTTTACATTGTCCTAACCTTGGCGCTGTTGTTTATCCTTTACATTCTCTCCCGAAGCAATAAGAAAAGAGATTATCGCTAACTATTTCCCCATACCGACCCAAACAGTATTAGGGTCAGATAATCAATATGATAGGCTTTTATCGAAATTTTTCGACAAAAGCCTATCTAAATTTTTAAATAAGCTCAATATCCGGTATTTTACGTTATTCTTATCCTGGTATTCTTATTTGCCCTATTCATTCTTGACAAGAGTAAGTAGTCTTACTAGAAAATAAAAAAGCGACGGATAGTAGGATTTTCTAATTTATAAGCCGAGCTGGTTTTGTTTTTGCTATCAAAGACAATTCCATTTTTTTTGCCCAAATCTTGTACCTTTCTATGATTTTTTGTTCTTCTTCGCTCAAATTAAATCTTGCCAAATAATGTAAATCATTATAACCCTGATTGTTTTTCCAGATTTTAAAAAGGACGTTCAACGGTAGACTGTTTTTATATATCATCTCATACCACCGCTCTATCGACCGGGGATACACGGCGAAGAATGACAGCGGCAGTCGCTTGTCCACTGGCAGATTTTTGTTGCGTTGATTAAGCTCTTTCATAAGACTTAATAAGTCCATCCGCAAAATGCTTTCATCGTCGGGGTTTCCGATGGAAAACATCGGCGCCATACAATCATTAATCATTGCCAACTTTCCCCTTATCTTTTGAGATTCAATATGTCTTCTAATTCTTGGTCATTGAGCAGGTTTATTATGTCAGCTTTCAACACTTGCACAGCCTGTTTTCTCATTTCGTCTTTTATTATGTCTTTGGGTAATTCTATAATGACGGTCACAGCTATGTCGCCATAGGATTTTCTCAACACAGACGCCTTTTGTGAAAATGAAAAACTCATAATCAATCCTCCATCCGGATTATTTCTTCAACGTCAAATCCGGTTTTTTCAAGTTTCAGGGTCATTGTCTTGTGGGAATTCATCTGCCATGTCCGTGAGAATGTCAAGAATCAAATCCAATGTCTCGCCATCATAAGCATTGAGATTCTGAGGCAATTCGGCGGCTACAGTTATCTTTATTCCGTCAACTTCCTTCCTTATAATAAGGGCATGGGTCGAATAGGAGTATCCATATTTCTTTTCCATTCAGGTCAACCTCCTTAAATGCGTATAAAATAAATTATATGTTGAAAAAATACCTTTGCAAGCAGCGCAGGAGGTTTTTATTTCTATTAATACTGTTCATGCTCAGATGTTGAAATGACTTGAAGAAAAAGCGGCCTGCACCAACGCGCAAGCCGCCTTCTCATTTATATATGTTCGTTACTTTTAGCCAATGTCCAGGCGGCGTTGAGCAAATTGATATGATTTTTGTCGTCGAAATCAAATTGTACTTTAGGAAAGCATTTCTCAAAAGCAGACAGCATGACCGCATTTGCGTCTGTGAAATCATGTGAATGGCAGATTCTTTTGTCGGTCTCGGCTTTGTTCAATTCCTGCATTTTCTCAAAGTCGGCGGCGGTCATTTCGGATTTGAGCATATTGACAAACGTATCAGACAACCGTTTGACGTTGGATTCATTGTTCAACATCTGCACCACTCCGTTCATTTATATTTCATAAATTAATTATATCGTGTTATTACTCTGCCGCGAACCGGGCATTTGAAGAAAATTTACATTTTCTCAAAAGGGTAATATGCTTTTTTCAAACCGGCATTAACCGCTTCTTGGTGCTTTGTCCCTTGCAACCTACTACTGAAAAGTTACCATCAAGCGAAACATCTTCAATAGATACCATTTTTGACATCGACAATTCAGAAAGAAGGTCAATAACTGTAGTTAGCATTTCTTCTTTAGGTATACCAGCCGAAAATTCGGCGCAGATTGTTAAATGAACCCCGTCCACCATTTGCTGTATAACGACTGCGTCTGTTGTGTAATGGTAATTATGGGTGTAAACATTTCCCATTTTAATATTCCTCCTAAAATATGTTTTTAAATTATTATAATGGATTTTACTTCTCAAAAAAGCCCTGAAAAATTTCCGTAATTTTCGGGGCACTTGTCCTGTCGTTTCGGGATTTTATTGTTTCTCTGATAGAAAGGTCACTTTTGCCGGATGGAAGTTTTATGCCGACAATAACCGTCGTGAATAGTCAATGCGACACTTGTGCATTATGTAGCCATTTTTAAAAGATTCACGGATACAACCACAGCAATCTCCTGGAATATTTTTCTAATTGCTTTCTTAAAAAAGCGTTTACAACTAATACACTTCACGGCATAATATGCATAGATTATGTTGCATTGAAGGGGGATTTCAGCATGAACAGCGTTGACGCCATAAAGAGCAAAAAGGATATTGACACTCTGAAACGCTATCTTCGCGGGAAAAAGAATTTGAGAGACTATGTCTTGTTCGTCTGCGGCATAAATCTTGGTTTGAGAATCGGGGACTTATTGTCTTTGAAAGTCAGCGACATACACAACAAAGAACGTCTGACAATACGGCAACAAAAAACGTCAAAAGTTACCAATCTCGTCATAAGTGACACGGTTAAAAAAGCGGTAAATGAATATGTTCACGCCGACAATCTGAAAAATGAAGATTTTTTATTCAAAAGCCGTAAGGGCGACAAACCCATCACAAGGTCACAGGCGCACAGAGTTTTGAGCGAGGCGGCAACCGCCTGTAAAATCAAAAATATCTCTTGTCACTCTTTGCGAAAAACATTCGGTTTTCAATTATATTCGCAAGGCGTTGATTTAACTAGAGTCGCGCGGCTCCTGTCTCACAGTTCTGTCGCCACGACTATGTTTTATTTAGGAATAACACAATCAGAATTGGACGAGGCCGTCTTGAAATTAAATCTTTAAATTGGTAAATTTCATATTTAATGGTTTTTTGCGCCAAAACGCCTCCGTGGAGATTTTTTACACTTCTTGCGCTGAATTCATATTGTGACGGATAATTCATAAAAATTTTCTCCCATAATTCATTAAAAAAACGCTTACAAAACTCAAAAAACACGACATAATATATTTAGATAATTTTTTGGAAGAATTTGGAGGAGATATGAATGGGAGAAAACAATATAGTCACCACGGTACAAAAATGCGAGAAATGCGGACGTCTTTTGAAAAAGAACAGCACCGACATCCTGTGCGCCAAATGCCTCACGGCACAGGAAACGCCGGATTCTCAAACGCCGGAAAACACCGACATGAGCGGCGACACTACCGCCAACCTCAACGACGGCAATATTGTTTCCGAAGAGAAGAAAGACGGCGCGGAGCTTAAACCGTCTCAGGCTGTTCTCAATAGGTTCAATGAGCTTATAGACCGGGGCTTGATTTCAGACGACATCTTGAAAATGCTTACCGACAAGGAAGGCAGCGCGAAAGCCGGATTCCGTTACCCTTTTCTGAAAGAATTCTCCGAGGGCGATTCTTTAAAGGAAAGGGCTTACATTAAGGGTTTTTCAAGATATTATGCCAAGCCGGTTGTCGTCAATGGCAAGCAGTTTTTAATCTGCAACGACATTTACAAAGCTACCGTTCCGAAGTTCATGGAATGGGCCGACACTCTTTAGTTGTTAAATTTTACCAACATACAAGCGGGTTCTCAACATAATTCAATGTTTCAAAAAGGCGGCGGATATGAGTTATCTAGCCGCCTTTTGCATTTGCTAAACGATAGCTTTTTTGTTAGTATTCGGCAGGGAACATCATAGTTGAATAATCCACGCTATCAATAATCCATATTTTAGTATTTATGGGCATTTCCAAAGGAACATAATAAACGTCAAGAACTTTGGGGACTTCCTGCCTGTGAACGATTTTTTGAACTTTGATTTCTTCTTCAATTTCTGCCGTCAATTCAAAAATCTGTAAATAATCAAGTCTGACGCCGCTTTCTCTCTTTCTTTCAATCATATTCCACAAAAGCAGTTGAATCTCCAAGCCGATTTCTTCCGCTACGCCTCTCGTGGCGTATCTTTTGCCTGCTTCAAATATAAATATCCCCATCCCTTCTAAGAAAGAATAATTATCATTATAATAATTATAAGCCGACGATTTTTCGCCGCACATAGAGACGGATGAAAATAGATATGGCTTTAAGTTTTCATACATATCAAGCCCGTCGGGGGAAAGGAACATCCCCCGACAGTCTTGTTCCGCTTGCCGTTCCGCCGCACAAGGCGGACGGAACACAGGCAAGCGGTGGGGTGTGTATCTTTTCCAAGCTATCCCAATCAATTCAAACGTTACACTATCTAACATTTCAAAATAGTATCGTTTCATCAACTCTGCAACGGTAAGGGCACGAAGAAGTCAAGGCACAAAGAACGGTGCGCTCGTGAAATTTTGGACACGAGGACGCTAGACGCGTCCTTTTTTTTTTTTTTTTTTTTATTATAGAAACATATTTCATGTTTTTTTAATATAAACTTAATTTTAAGTGTATACGTGTCTAAAATATATAAAATAGGTTTTAAATCTAATAATACCAATAGTTTAAAAATGGACGCTTGAAAAAATTTTATGCGTACACAAGCGTCCAAGCGTCCGCGCCTTCTCTTTTGTGCATAAATGGAACAGGCAATCACCTGTTCCTTGAATTTTTAATCCCAATCAAACTCTTCACGAATTTTTATGCCGTGATAACCGCGAACATTGCCTTTCTTCTTGTATAAATCCATCTTTTTAGATAACAGGACTTGTTTGAATTTTTTGTAAAAAGTTTCCTCTTTCATTTGACCATGTTTTAACAGCCTTCTATCAAGCCACCTAGCGTATGCGAAATACAGTTTCTCGCTTTTTATATGCATGGCTTCTTGTTTTTCGGCGTCGGTTTCAATTTCCAAACAATCATCAATAAAAAGATTTATCGTAGACTCATTTTCTTGAACAAATTGATTAAGCAAGCGGGCATCCGGTTTAATCGCGCTTTCAAAATTGGAATCAAGAAACCATCTTGCGCCGTCAATCATAAAAGCAACCATAGCTTCCACCTGTTGCGCCATTTTAGTGCGGAAATTGCTGTCGGGTTTTTCCGGTTTCTTAATGACTTCCACAAATAAAAGGCGGCGTAAAACTGCGTCGTCAATTTTCATTGCCGGTAAGTCATTCATGGTAAACAACATTCTGAATATAGGGAGGAATGGAGTTGGTTTCATGCCTTTTTCTTCTGCCAACATCATTTCCCGGCTTACTAATTTTTTAAACAGTGCGCTGTTCATTTTTCGGGAGATATCGTCATTTTCTATTTCATCCCCGATATTCAGAAGACTGTTTACCAACAAAGGAATTTTGAATTTTTCTTTGAATTCGTCCCATGCCAAATAGCTTATGCTTTCTAAACTTAGGACATTTTTCAAACAATCTGTCAAACTGCTTTTCCCGCTACCGGCAGCGCCTAATATTATTAACGTTTGTTGATGGTTGAAATAAGGCACAAGAATACTTCCGAAAAAATATTTAATTATATTTATATGCTCAATCGTGTAGAATTCTTTTAGATAGTTATCCAGCATTGAATCGCGATAGTTTTCCCAAGCCAATATATTTTCGCCGAAATCTATAGGCAGACAATACCGGCAATAGTCCTCTTTGCACCATTCGCTATTTTTAAATTTAAAACCATCTCGGGTTAAATGTAATGTTCCGTTTTTGAATGGAACGACTGCTTTTTCCCGATTGTTAATTGGGGATACCTGTTTGATAAAGCCTGCTGTTTTTTGGGTATATTCAAAAATTTCTTTGCAGTTGGATTGTACAAGCGGAATATCGAAAAGCTTTTTCATGGCAAGGCTTGCAGTATCAATAAAGTCATTCATTTCACAGACTTTCCAGTTCTTCCCGTTCCAGATGCAAAGCGTATTGTCTATTCTGACTAAATTTCCCTGAAACAAGTGGTTGTGCCCGACTGTTTTATAATAATGGACGAAGTTTGGATAATTTAGGGTTTTATTGGGCTTGATAATTTTTTCCGTATGTTTAGCCCTAATAGTATTGAGATTTTTTTTGTTTTCGGCTTCAATAGACTGGCCGTCATATTCATGGTCGGCATTATCTATATTAATGTTGTAGATACTTTCCATTTACAATAAAACCTCCTTCAAGTGATTTTCCTTGATTCTGATTTTTCCAATATAATTCTCGCTGATTGCCTTGTCTATGTTGTACCTGATAAGGTTTAGCTTATCAGAATCTTGCTTGCGCGTGCGGTTGATGTGGTATTCCATGTCAAAATGACTTTTGACGAAATCCAAAATTTCGTGTTCGTCCAAGCCGCACCGATAAAGATAGCAAAAGACATAGCTTTCCTTGTGGCTGGAACTGTCGAACGGCTCATATGTACCGTTGCCGTAGAGCCGGTTCCAATCGCGCGAGTCCGACGCCCAGTCCATGAATTCTTTGTCCTTAGTGATTGCGTCGATATCGCCAAACAACTGCAAATCATTGATATCATCCTGCTTAATTGCAGGCTTTTTCTTTATAAATACACTCTTTTCAAATTCTTCCAATACATCTACAAGGTCATTGTAATCATATCTGTTTGGGTGCATTATTTTGAGTACCGTAGGCACAGGTTCATTAGGTATCTTTCTGTTTATAGCGGGAATGCTTGTCCTCATCATTGAGGCGGCGTTTTTGACCTCATTGTAAAAGCGGCCTTCCGCATTGATGCCGATTTGAAAAATGAGTTCGTTCAGTTCCTTTACGATATCGGCGTCGTTGTTGTCAAATACATCTTCATGCGTCAGCCAATAGCAATGTATTCCATGCCCGGATGAAAAGACGATGTTGGGCGGAATGCCGTAAGCGGCGTAATTGTGCCGAATTGTTTTTATGCATTCGGCTTTGGTCTGGAACGCCTGATTTTTGTTTTTGTGTCCGGTATTTCCATAATCAAACTCAGCCCAGAGGCAGTATAATTCGGAAACCGAACTTTCGTTCCGTCCAAAAGAGGACTCATCCTTGTTGAAGATGGCCGGGGTTATGGAAAAATCGTTTTCCAGTGCGTTGTCGATTATATATTTTATAATCCTGTCCTGCTCGGTAATGTCCCAGCACTGTTGGGTTGTTCTCATATAGCCATCTGCGCCGATTTTTCGCGTCAATGTATAGACATTTCCTGCTTTCTGATTGTTGTGTATCAGATTCAAGAAATGCCTGAAGTTTTGTATGTCATTTTTATTTATGGTCACTTGATTTGTCACTCCGGCTGCTTATCGCGCCGTAATTCAGCGCAGTTTCAGGGAATTGCATTTGTTGTTTCATTTGCTCAATGGCAGCGGTGTCAAAATATATGTGATTGCTGAACGTCTTGACGTGCGGAACATATGGAGCCCATTTCCTCACGGTCGGAATGCTCACGCCGAATATTTTGGCTACGTCGCCGGTAGTGTACAGTTTTTTGCTCATGGATTATTACCTCCAAAATGTTTTACATCAACATTATATGGGAACCGGGAAAACTCTTTAAACGGAACTTTTAGAGCCTTATACCCTTCAATCCCTTATAATTACTGGGTTTGAGAGCATTTTTTTATTTTTCAAATTATCGTAACACCTAGTTTTTACCAACCCTGCAAGGCGCATGAATACTGGTTCCTGGGGCTGGAAAATTTTGATGTAGTCGATAGTTTTGAAAGTAAAAAAGTGCCTCAAAGCCTTATGCGAAGCGGGTTTTATGAGGGTTTGCCTCTAAAACTTCCGTTTAAACACTTCCTCTAAAGAATAAAAGAAAACTTTAAAATTATTGCAGTATGAGAAAATATTTTATTATAAAAAAGCAAAAGCCGCGGGCTTGTCCCGCGGCACCCCCGCCAGGGGGTTGTTAAAAACTTAGTGCATTGAAATGCAACGGAGTATCCTTTTAAGTCTTTTATTCTATTTAGGTAAAATATAAAGGTCGTTGTTTTTTGGCACGGCAGGAGAGCCCGAATCAGACTGCATTATTATAGAAGGAAGTGTCGCTGTCCACCGCACGAGCAGTTAGAAGTAACATGGTTTTGTCTCAATAATTAAATCGTTTGGGAATCTCATCTGGGGAAATGTTTCCTACTAAAACCCCCATTGTTAAGAGCGCAGTAAAATCGTCTCTTTTGTCTTTGGGCATTTTGGGTATTAACCGTGGGTCCTCTTTTAAAATATAACAGAGAAGGTCTACGTCTTTAGGACCGATAATCTCATCTTGCACAATTTTTCTTCTCGAAGCAATACCCGCAACACTAAGACTAGAACGTATCCATGAAAAATACTCCCATGGCCTAGGCAACTTTAGATATATTTCCTCCCCTTTTTTTGCCATTTTATCCAATTCATTTAAGTCATTTTTTTCTAGCACCTTTTTTATAGTGTAATAGGAATATGTACCAGAAACCATCTCATCATAAAGGAAATATGGAATATATCTACATATGTTTTGGTACTTAGTATAATCATTTTTATTATTGTCACTTAATATTTCAAAAAAAAGTCTTATGTGTTTAACCGTGCGCTTATATGCGCGGCATGATTTGCGAAAGTCCTGAATTTCGCCAACTGGCGTTCGACAGCACCTAGATATAAAAAATCCCAGAAAGCCACAAAGAACGCGGCTTTCCGGGCACAAGAAAAAAAGAGGCGTGTATCTATGGGATTACGAAGGGCGCATATCTATAATCTTTGGCGGTGCTTTAATCCTGCAAGCTGAAAAATAGAGCATTGTGTTCAGCTGTCAAGGCTGTAATTTGGTGAAATACACCTTCCGGGAGTTTAAGTTCGACAAGATTTAATTTTTTTAAAGTTCTGCGCAAATGAAACCAGGTATTGTTCGTTTCATTCTCGGCAATACGGATTAGCAATAACGCCAGCCAGCATATTAAAACATGGGCTTTAATCCTCTGTGAATTTCGATGATATACCGGACGAAGTTCCAATTCGGTTTTAATAGTTCGAAAACAACGCTCAACATCATATAACTGCTTATAACCCAAAACTATGTCCTGTATACTTAGCGTATCATCTGAAGTCTTGATAAGATATTTGCCGTCGAGTTTTTCCTCAGCAGCAATTTTAGCCTTGTTTAATACAAGTCGGCCATCTTTACAAGTTTTAAGATACCGGCTATATGTTCGGTGGGATACCAAATCACAAACTGCCTTAGTATGAGCTTTGTCTGTCAAATCACCCAATGCTGTTAAAAGGGAAGTTATTGTTTGTAAATGTCTCTCTCTTGTGAATTTATCTTTCTCGGCCTCTTTTTGATTGAGGACAACTACATAGCGTTTACGGCGTTCTCCCTCGCCCACTAAGGCTTCTTTAGCATAGAGATGTTCCTTTATCTTTGTGTAACGCCCCTTCTTGGCTAAAGCGGCTTCGACATCCGGTTTACCGCTGCGCATCTTTTCACCCATGATATAGTGCCCGCCGCCGCTTTGCAGTTTAATACAGTTTTCCTCAGATGAAAAACCACAATCCATGACTGATACCACTCGTCCCAATCGCCAACCGTTAAGATCCTTTTTTACTTGCTCAACGATTGCCATATCCGCCGTTTCACCGCTAAAAACCCAGCAGCGAACAGGAATGCCCTCTTTAGTTACCGCTATGCCGATAATTATCTGTGGCAAATCAGGGCGTTTATCTTTGCTGTAACCATATTGACGCAAAGCGTTTCGTTTTGTGTTTCGGTATCGTTTGTTTCGTCAGGCGAATCTGTCTCAAAGTAAGTGGAGGTGGTATCAAAATAAATAAGATCAACTTCCAGATTGAGTAGATTGGCGATACTGAAAAAAATATCTTCTTGTATTTTGGTACTGTGTTCGAGCAAAAAATCCATGCTTCTGTATAACTGATGAACCGATACACACGACAGAGAGGGAATATAAGCTTCTTCATTCACCCAATGTTGTGTAGATAGTTTGCTTGTCGGGTCAATGGCCCGATTTGCTACCATGGCGAACAAAGCCCTCTCAACAGGAATTTCATAGCCCGAACTCACCAAAGGCGTTTAAGACAATCACCAATTTCAAGTCGGTTCCATAGTTGATCCAAAAACCAGCATCCTCCTAATGTTCTGGTAGATAATATTTGGATATAATCGTCATGAATATCCGATGGCTCACTTGGTAAAGTACCAAGAACTTTTTGAATACTAACTATCAATCGTTCCAAGCCTTTTTTGTCAAGTTCATCTTTTCGTCCAAAGTTCAACAAAACTTTGACGATTGAGCGTTTTGATTTTTTATCCCATTCATTATGCGCAAGCTGCAGATATTCGGTAACACTACCGTCTTTGTTTTTGCGAATAGTTGTTCTTATATACATATCTATATTTTATCGCAAAAACATATAAAAATCAAGTCTTTTAAGCACACACGTGTATCTATGACTTTCGGGCTTTTATAAACGGGAAACCCTTAGTTTTACTGGATTCTTTCGGAGAATTTATGCTCTTTTTATCTATTTACTGTCGAACGCCAGGCCAAGAGTTAAAGTTTTTCGCTTTCTGCTTTGATATAAACAAAAATGGTCTATTAAAATATTCCATTTACTCAGGGAGAAGCTAACTATATGCTTGTAGTAAGGTTTTTTTATTATTTCTTTTTCATAATAATAAAAAGCTTCGTTCCTCGGTAGTTTAATATTAATTATAATCATCCTTTCGATTAATAGTTTGATGTAAGCGGCTTTCGCCGTGGATTATAGTGGTTCCGCCGCAGAGCCGTTGCTTGGCTCTAAGGTCTTTTTGAGTTCGAAGTATGGGAAATATTACGGGGGAGGGGTGTATAAGAAAAGTTTACACACCCCTAAAAGGATTTATCTACCGTAAAAATACTCGTCCACCGCCAAAAGGCAACTGAACAAAACATAGGCCAAGTCTGGGACAACGGCGTTGCCGTATGCTTGGAGCTTGTTTATAGATAACCTCGTGGGAAGCCCATCAGCCAGCCGGTGCAGACCGGGTTGTAATAAACTGCGCCCGTTCCATATTCCGGGTATGCTCGGGAGATGGATTGGCGGAGGGTTAAAGCTCCCTGTTTGCCGTCGCAGGCCACCGGAGTGGCAAACCATAAAAAGCCGGTTTCGGCGCATGGGGGCACCGACCGCTGAAGATGGAAGTACGACCGCCCCGCAGGTGTAGCCCGAGGCTTCCAGATATGTTGCGAGTGAGTCCAAACCGTCGTTAATAGCGGCGAATCTATCAACGTTCTCAACAACAACCCAACGGGGTCGAGTCCGGTTGACATATTCTGCAAACTCGCGAACCAAATATCTTCCGCCTTTATCCAGCGCCCCGAGTTGGAGCCCAGCCGGGGAAAACGGCTGACAGCACAGTCCCCCAACGCATAAAAATTTGGGTCCATCTAATTTTTCCTCCTTCATAAAGTCACCGAGGGTTTCAATGTACCTATGCTTAGGCACCCCCGGCCAATAGTTATTAAGAACTTTCAATGGATAGTCTTCTTTTTCACACATTGCGTCGATTTGATAGGCACGGCCGAATTGCGCGGCCGCGCGATGAAATCCTCTTTCAAAGCCGCCAATGCCTGTAAACGTGCTGTCAACATGCAGCAAAGTTAGATACCTCCAAAATTTCTACTAGGTTGTTGGTTTTTTACTTGATATTTTCTCAATATTTATAATTTTGAAAAAACATCGCGGGGAATGGGGGGTGTGTAAGCCTTTTTTACACACCCCTTGAGTATATCTGCCTTTAAAAATATTGCCTACTGATAGAAAGACCTTGAGGAATCAACATGCAGGATTAATATTGGGGACTTCTAACATGTTTGTGCCGTTATAAAAAATGTTTGGCTCTAAAATAGTTTCATCATCTTCATCCTCGTCTAGGACATTATCTGAATCGTCAAGGTCGCTTGCTCCGGCAAGCACGTTGTATGTTTCCCAGGCTTCGTCCATATCGGGTTTTCCGATTTCTTTTGTTTCTATTGACATGCCTAAATAATGATTAAAAACCGTCTTCAACGTTTCATACATTGGTTCACCAATTTCAGCATCCGTGATTATGCGGGCCACTTGCCCGTCTGAATATTCTCCGGTGATGTCATTTTTTTTGGCGCGGTTTAAGTCGCCGCCAAGTGCGAGCTTCAAATGTCTTTGAGCCGTGGCTTTCTTTTTATCAGGGGGCGCATGTTTCCAGACACTTTTATCCCGAGCCCATTTAAAAAGAGATTTTTTTTCTGCGTCTATGACTTCAAAAGGCATTTTTTCTTGGAACGGTTGATAAGGGTCAGGGTCAGCTTCAATGTCAATGCCGTCATCGTCGTTTGTGGCTTGGCTTTCGTGGGTTTGTTTCTGCCTGGCTTTGTCTTTTGTCCACTTCTCGAATTGCAATTTCATAAGGTGTAGGATTTTTTGTTTTGAATCGGGTATGCATTTCAGAAAAGCCGAAACGTCGGTGGCAGTCATATGTCCGTTCCATACAAACTGGTAGAACCAACTGTCAATTTCCAGCAATTTAAGGCACGCATGGACATACATAAAATTGACCC
Organism: Holotrichia oblita; assembly: GCA_023690525.1. Classification (NCBI taxonomy): domain Eukaryota; kingdom Metazoa; phylum Arthropoda; class Insecta; order Coleoptera; family Scarabaeidae; genus Holotrichia; species Holotrichia oblita. The sequence continues at coordinate 25,241 of JALQSN010000123.1, read as the reverse complement.
CAACTGCCTTGGCTGTTTCTTTTAAAGCGTTGATTTTTTTGACGGCTTTTTCGCCAGTCAATTTGTTTTTTTCAATATTTTCTTCTGCCAATTTTTTAAAATAGGGATAAATATGCCTTGCGCCGTACATGGCCTTTTGGATTTTTTCAAACGGTATGTCCCGGAAGTTAGTGGCCGCCCAAAATTCAGCTACAACAGCGGGATTGTTGGAGTCGATGTCTGGAACGCGGATATCAATTTCAAAATTTGGGGCGATTTTTCCTTCTTTTACGAGTTCCTGAATGATATCATACTGGGCTTTGTCGTGGATTAGTAGGGGAGTTTCGTCACTGAAGATTACATAAATAGGAGTGAGTTGGCCATATGTCTCCAAACTTCTGCGTATGATGTTTCTCAAGTCCTCAGTAACAATGGTTGACCCACAAAGTTCGTGGGCTTCAATATCCGGCAAAGAAGCCTTAATCTCGGAAAGTTTCTCACCAACGATTGCACACACTTCCTTTCTTTTGATTTTTTATCGGGCAATGCATTATGCCGCGGACATCTTACACCACCCTTTACACTTTCTGAATAATAATATATCACGAAAAACTTCTCAATAGAAGACCAAGAAATGGAAAATACGATATTTTTAAAAATATTTTTCTGACCACGTAACCGCAATGAATTGTAAATAGTTTTTAAAATATGCAAACGCCTGCAAATACATTGCGGAAATAATATAACGCAGTTTCTCAACGAAAACAACAGGCAAATATAAAAACGGTATTGCAGGCGAGGCTTTTTACGCTTACTTGCACTCATTTTAAATTAATATATCTTCACCTCTAGCTTTTTTGAGGCAAATAAAAAGGCTGACAGAAACACTGTCAGCCCAACAAAAATATTTCGTTGATAATAATCATTATTCTTCAAGCAATAGCTCCTTTGCCCAAGCCAATACGTCGGCAGGCTTTTCCGGCTCCTTCTTCTTTTTCTCCTGTCTTATACGCAGGCCGAATTCATCAAGTGTGCGCCCATGTTCGCGCAGATGAAAATGCAGCTCATGTAAAAGTCCGCGCTCGCTCATGGGTTGTCCTTTCTGACCGGGAAAAACAAATTGGCCGTTCTAATCCTGCTCTTGTTTTGCTTAACGTATTTCCTTAGATGTTCCATGAGCTCGTCATTGTCAGACGGAAACATTTCCAACGCGGCCTTTGGAGTTAACTCCCGAATTTGCTCGACGGTAAACCCTTTTTCCAAAAGCCAAACTATGAGATTGTATTTCCCGTTACGGCTGGCTTTACGCTTGGGAAGATTGGCCTCTTCTTGAATGTCGGCTTTCTCTTGCCCCAATTTTTGTTTCTCAACCATTTCATACCTCCGCAAATGCTTTTGTTAATATCATTATAGCTTAATTAAATCTCTGAAACAATATGTCTGATTTGAATATTGCAAAAATCTTGCAATCGGTTTCAGGGGTGCATAATATGTTTTTACCTACCCTAGCTCTTCTTTTTGTCCGATGTCAATATTATATCATTTTCAACAAATGCTGCAAACCGACTGGCTCCCATTTTTCTAAACATGCGATATAATATATGTAAGGTTCTTTGCAAGGAGTGATAAAAATGTTTCAAGACAGATTTGTAAAAGGGGAAATTATGTGGATAGACTTCGGCTCAATCAGAAATGGTTCGGAACTGATAGGCAAACATTGGGCGGTTGTGGTAGAAATTGACAACAACCCCAAAGCCGATACTGTAGTTTGTGTTCCCTTGTCCTCACGTAAAGAATACCGACCTCTGCGCCCGCATGAATGTGAACTAGGGAATATAATTCCCGGCGGCAAGTCTTCTGTCGCTCTGGTGAGCCAGATTACCCGAATATCCAAACAACGTATAATGTCACGAAGTTTCTCCAATGGCAGAGAAGAATTGTTTTTAAAAGTAACTTCAAGTCAAATGAAAGTCATAGAGGATTCATTGATAAGAATGTTAATCGGTCAAATGGCGGACGCGGCCTGATTTTTTGCGACGAGGCCAAAAATATGTTAAAAAATTTATTTGGTATCAATATAACGGAACTTTTTCGTTCCAAAGTGTCTCAAAGTCAGATAGCAAAAGGCTTTGAGACATTTTTTCGGTTTCAAATGTAGTCGATAGATTGAAAAACATATACTTGTCAATCACTTGATGATTTGGTATAATATTCGCATGAGTGTAGACGATATGTTGAAAGGTAAGCAACAATGAAAAAATCTGCCGCCTTGTTTTTTGAAATTCACACTGGAAGTTCAAAACCTTACGGATATATCCGCAATAGCTATCGAAAAAACGGGAAGGTGTGTCACGATACTATTTCACGCATAAGCGGTTGCTCATTGGAACAGCTTAAGGCTATGAAAGCGGCTTTTGATGGCAAAGCAATAAGCCGAGATGAAATTAGGTTATCTGATGGGCGCGAGTATGGGATTTCTGCTATGCTGTTTGGATTGGCGAAAAAATCGGATTAGACAAAGTTCTTTACTCACGAAACGACGAATGGGTTAAGAGTAGTTTAGCTATGATTATTGGCAGAATTATTTACCAGGGAAGTAAATTGTGGTTGTCTAAAGTGTCTGATTTTAGCTGTTTGTGGGAAACTTGCGGAGTGAGTGATGAGGTATATGTTATCTCGCATTGTTATGATGCCATGGACGAGTTGCTTGCCCGACAAGAAATGATACAAAAAAGCTTGCAAATAAGCATTTAGTTAGTGGCACAGCCATTCTTTACGATATAACCAGCTCGTACTTTGAGGGTGATTACGACGATTCTGAAATAGTCGCGTATGGTTACAATCGTGATAAAAAACGTGGAAAAAGCAAATTACAATTGGGCTAATTTGCACAAAAGAAGGTTGCCCTGTGGCGGTTGAAGTCTTTGCGGGAAATACTGCAGATTGCACTACTGTAAAAGACAAAATGAATGAAATCAAGGGAAAATATGGAATCAAAGACTTTGTGTTTGTTGGTGACCGCGGTATGCTAACGAAGAAAAATATTGACGAGTGTGAAGGCGACAACATAGCGTTTGAGGGCATAAACACCATCACCGCCCTAACACATTCGGCAATGCAACGGTTATGCGAACACGAAAATATGCAGTTATCGATGTTTGATGAAAAAGTTATTAACGAAGTTATTTTGCCGGAAGAACCCAGTATTCGGTATGCTTTAAAAAAGAATCCTGTGCGTCGCGAAACTGAGCGTAAAAGCAGACTTGACCTTATTAAAAAGACGGAAGAATGTTTGGCTGAAATAGCTATCCCAAAGCGTAAAACGAACGACAAGACATTGGTAGGCAGAACAGTAAAAATATTCCAAAAATACAAAACAGAGAAGTATTTTGATTGGGAAGTAAAAGATGTTTTGCTTACGTATTCTCGCAAAGTGGACGTAATTTTTGAAGAAGAAAAATATGACGGATTGTACGTAATTCGTAGCAGCGTACCAAGCGATAATATGAGTATAACAGAAGTCGTAGAAACCTATAAATCACTGATAAATGTGGAGCAGGCATTTAGAAATATAAAGACCGTTCAGCTTGAAATCAGACCGATATACCATCGTACAGATGATAGAATAAAAGCGCATGTATTCATTTGCATGTTATCATATTACTTGTTGTGGCATATGAATAAAGCCTTAAAACCGTTGTATACGGAAGATGGCTTTAAGTATACGCACAATTTTGTAATAGAAACAATGAAGGCGATTCAGAAGATGAAAATGACAATCGGCGAATTAGAGACCTATACCATTGCGCAATCAAACGAAACACAAAAACGCATCCAAGAGTTGGTCATGAAATACGCACTGTAGCCGATACTTTGAAAATATAAATTACCTTCAAAGCCCTATATATTGGGGCTTTTTTTGATGTTATGATAAAAAAGTTCCGATATAATTTTAACATAATCGTTTGCCGGGCTTGTCCCGGCAAAACGTTAATAACTCCAAGCAAAGAAAGGAGCGCAATATGCCTAAACGAGCTAACGGTGAAGGCACTATCAGTCAGCGCTCATCTGACAAACGTTGGATTGGGCAGATAACAATCAAAAATCCCAATGGCGGCAAACAGATTAGACAGGTTGTATCGGCAAAAACACAGGCGGAGTGTAAAAAGAAGCTCGATGCCTTGAAAAAACAAGTTTCCAATAATACGTATGTCATGCCGACAAAGACGACATACGCGGATTATCTTAATTTTTGGCTGGCTCAAAAGGAACGACTGGAGAAACTAAAGCCGTCAACGATTTTCACACACAAAAACCGAATCAGGCTTTATATTGAGCCTTATTTCGGCAAAATCGATATCCAAAAAATAACAACACACATGATAAACGCCTTTTATACCGTTCTGACTGGCAAGGTATCTGCTCATACCGTCCATAAGGTACACAACATAGTCAACAATTCGCTCAAATTCGCTGTGCGCGACGGCTTGATTCCGTCTAACCCGGCAGAAAGAGCCCTGTTGCCGAAATTTACCGTCAAGAAACAGTCCGCTCTTTCAAGTTCAGACATTGAAAAGCTTATTTCAACGGCAAAGGCATATCAGGAACAGCCGACGACAAAAACGAAAAACGTATATCCGTTCATCTGCCTTGCCCTGGCAAGCGGCTGCCGACGCGGAGAGTTGGCGGCGTTGGAATGGGATAACGTCGATATGGAACACAATTCCATAAGCATAAAACAGGCTATCATGGATATTAACGGCCACAATTTCATCGGAGCGCCTAAAACAGAATCGTCAATACGGGAAGTGTTCATTTCGCCGGACGTAATGGAAATTTTAAAACGGCACCGAAAAAACGCGATTGGAAGATTCGTCTTTCCGGCAATGAACGACCCGGACAAGCCTATGAAGCCGTCACATATCAACAGGTTTTTCTATGCCGTCACAAAAAAGACAGGGTTGAAATGTGGGCTGCACGCGCTCAGGCATTCTCACATAACCCACTTGGTGGAAAGCGGCGTCAATATCGGAACGGTTCAGGAACGAGCCGGGCATAGCCAATTATCGACGACTATGGGATACTGCCACCCGTCTAAGGCGAAGGATATGGAAGCGGCGTCGGTGTTTGATAAATTTTTCCAATAAGGCAGGAAATAAAAAATGGGTTGTCCACTCAGAAAGTGTGGCAACCCATTCATTTTACAAAAAATTCTTTAGCGTATTCAACAGTGTCGCTAAACACCTTAATCAGCTATACATACTATTCATTAGATGTTTTGAAAAATAAGTAATTTAGATTATTTTGAAAGTTTCTGCTAAACATTATATGAATTTGGCAGGAGTTTTGCGCTTTATGTTAAATATTAGAAAATAAGAAATAGAGAGCGAAAGGATAGTTCTGCTGATATATTATTTTATTGATATTTTATTTCCCAGTTGTATCAATGAAACCGTCTATGTGTCGCTCCTAGAATCGGAAATCAATGTACGATAAATAACCCTAAAAGGAGTATAGATGTAGAGCCTGTCTACTCGAAGATGTGTGTATGGAAAATAAGAAAAATAAAAAACAAAAAAAAAATAGTGATGCTGATATAAAATTATCAAACAATCTTCGGACAATTTTAGATACAATTCAGAATAATAATAAAAAGGGCAAAAATGACCCCCTGTGGACAGATGCGGCTTGTTGTCGGCGGCTTACTATTTTTCATCTGCAAAATATGTCCAATACACCGGATTATATTGCAAAGGCAACCGATAAAGAAATTAATAACTATCTTATATCGAGAGATTCATATGCTAATTTTACTTGTTATGATGCAAATAACAGACCTAAAATTGAAGTTCTACCATTTGCTTATGAACCGGCACGTTTTAGTAATTACATGACAGGTAAAATCCCCGTTCCACTTTATTTTGTTGTGGACTTTATTAAGTATTTCAAGAACTTTGAAAGAGATTTATGCTATGAGCGTGTATATAAGGGAGTTTTTGATACTTCTTTAGAAGATGACATAGATAAAATTAATTTTTATCCATTTTTGAACGATATGTTTGGAGATAATCGCTATTATCATTATGACCTTACAAACGAAAATAGCAAACCATATTTTGAGGACATTTTGAGTCAAGAAAAAATATATGCATATTTCCCACCATTAAGTTCCGACAGAGGAAAAAGGCGAGAAGGCACTGAAAGAGAAAGTGAAATTAAATACAAAGGCGATGTACCTTGGGGTGAATTGCAGTTTTCGGAAGTCAATGGGATATGTGAGGCTAATTTTAAATTAAAAGTAAACAGCCAAAGGCAGGTTCAGGTTAATGAACAAACTTATTCAGGCTTTCTTGTTATATCAGAAAGTTGTCAATGTGCCTATTGTTGGTTTTATGAAAATTCAAAACATATATCTGAGTTGTTTTTTTTGAGCTTTAGAATGAGAAAACTCGTTAGGACACCAAAACCAATTGTTTTTTGCGCTGTTGCAGAAGCAATTAGTACCTCTGCACTTGATAACAGACCAACGGCGCATCGTATGTTGCTGTGTTCAAAAAAACTTGATGATGACTTTGTGAGAACCTCCATTTGGCCACTTTTAAAACTAAATTCAAAATACATTTATATTGATGTAGAAAATTTAGAGGAAATGAAAAAAAAATCAAATTTTAGTGCGAAAGTTGAGGAAATAATTTCTAAGGGTAAATTATTTATTACTTGTGAAATTGAGGACTATTGGTCAGCTAAGCACGTTAACGAGAACACTTCAGAAGCCGTTAATTTCTTAATCGAATTACGCAAAGATAGTATAAATTCTTATTCTAATAAAGTCAGCCAGCACGTTGATAGTGTAGTTGAGTTTCTTGTGCAGAGATATTCTCATGCAAATGATGAACAAGACTGATATTTAGAAAATACGCATACTGTTTAAGTATAATATACAATATTATATTGGGAAAAGTGGTGAATAGAAATAATTTTCTATTCACCACTTTTAATAATACAACAAATATTCTATGTTTTATTATACTTGATTATTTTTAATAAGATGAAATAAAACAGATTACTGTGAAGAGGTACAATTTATTTGCATTGTTCGTATTGATAAGCAATTATTTTTTATAGCGTTGCAAATAGCAAATAAGATTTTGCAATACCATTTCATAAGTCCTTAAGTTTTTGCTATGTGATTATTAATATTTGCTTGATTATAAAGTACAATGCAAGTACGTATATGAATTATGCAAACATAAACCTTTTGCGTTGCACCTTTCAATTATGAAATAATTATACATGCAGGTAACAATATTGTTGCCTGTGTGTAAAAATTTAATTGAAAGGATGGGATGGTTGTGGTAGAGACGACGCGTATCACACTGAACAGGGGTTTTATTCATGAAGTTTTAGGTACTATAATTGGCCCACTAATACTCGCTTTAGGGCTTACTGTCTTTATCTTTCCAAATTCCTTGGCATTTGGTGGGATAAGTGGTCTAGGGGTAATTTTGCAGAAAGTTTTTGGAATACATCCGTCTATTACAAATATGTTTCCATTATGTTTAATTTTTTTGACTTATCGGTATAAAGGATATAGTTTTGTGATTAAGACGGTGCTAGCTACCCTTGAGGTGTCCGCATTGTTAGAATACCTTTCCCCTTTGCAGACACTTGGTTTTGACTATGCGACTTCAGCGATTATGGGTGGAGTTTTGATGGGCTTGGGGATTGGTTTGACAATTAACGCAGGTGGAAGTACGGGTGGCCCGGACTCTATCGGGTTATTAATTGAGGCAAAATTCAACATAGCAGCTACTAAGACGATGTTGCTCTTTGATATGATTATTATAGTTATTGGTGGCTTTTTGTTCGGTACAAGCAATATGTTTTACTCGCTGTTACTTTATTTGATAATGATTAACACAATAGCAAAAATGACTACAGGAAAGTTTATTTTTTATTTTGATGTTCATTCGTGTTTAATGAAGATGATATTAATTCAACAAAATGAATCGGCTGTATGTTTTTATAACCCGCTTATTAATTACAGAAGCGGAGCACCAATGTTATATAAAGTTTCTACTTCTTCGTTTAACGCAATTAACGGAAGACATGTTCGGCAAAATTTTTCAAGACGTGTTCAGCATCGGTACAAAAATTACACTCATACCAAGTTATAATTAAAATGATATGAATGAAGTCTATAAAGAAAGGTCCCATATTTACTTCAGCTTTGCATACAAATGGATTGTTCTGTTTGTAATTACAATCAAAAACATGAATATTGTGACTTTTGGGGTAGAAGAAACGCAATCCGCGAAAAGGCACGGGCAGATGAGGCTGTGAACTAATCATAGCCTCTTTTTTGAAGTCGATGACGTTTCGGTTATATTAAGCAAGAAGGCGAAGAACAGTTAAGATAATTGGTAAAAACAGAGTATCCCGATAACGTCATTGCAACATTTGTTGTTTATGCAAAAGATGTGGAAGGGAATATTATCGAATTGCAAAGTTGGGAGAACCTTAACTCTGTCGCCCCAATTCTCCCTTAAAGCATTGTTTTGGAAGTGCTTTTGAGAGCCACGTTTGGAGGACAAAATGGAGGCTCTTTATATTTTCCTACTGGCGCAAGGATTCCTGGTAGCATACAATTAGCATACAAACAGTCATTTTTAGCCTTAAAAGACATGAAAAAAGCAAGGCTGAAAGTGCTTCAAAGCCTTGCCGTTACTGGGTTTTTGAATGGTGCGCCCGGGAGGACTCGAACCACCGACACACGGTTTAGGAATGTGGATAATGCCTTTAGTTTACGTTTTGTTATGTGAGTAGAAGCCTTGATTCATACGGACTTTTTTATTTTTTATAGGTGAAAGTTTGTAAATATATTGTGGGGTTGGTGAAAGATAAAGCCCAAATAAAACCCAATATAAAACCCCGCTTCTTTAGCTAAGCAGAAAGTTCTTCTTTGAGCTTTAAAACGTCATCTTTACTCAACGAAGTATACTTCATAATAGTTAGAATATCAACATTTTCAGAAAGCATTTTGCGTGCAATTTCTTTTTTTGTTTCTTGTCTGGATTCTTGTTCCCGCTTTTGAGCATATTCCAATTTTTCTTCTTCAAATAATCTTCCTACTTTAGTCATACGAAGCCACTCCTTTAAATTATTAGAATAATCTTTATCAATAAACTTATCAGTTGCCGACAATATCCCTGCGATAATAAAACTTTGCTTGTCCTCGTCGGTTATTTCTTTGGCTAAATTTACTGTCAATTCGATTAAATCCTGTTTATTATTTTTTTGCGTAAGAGGTAAAATTATAAATTGCATTACATCTTCATCTGTTAATTTATGGTTATTTTTGACTTTGGTTTTTAAATCATTATAAATTTTACTTCCATTAAATTTAGCCAAAAAAACCTGCTCTACTTGTAATTTTATGCAACCTAAGTCCAGAAAGTCAGGCGCTTGTTCTATATCGCCTGTATATATTGTTACAATAGCGAGTTTATGTATTCTCTTTTCAATATAGGCTTCCGATACCCTAAAGGCATAATGACAATATTTTATTAGATTTTTATAATTGGCAGAAGATTCATATTCTAAAAGCAAGATTGTTTCATCTTCCAGCAAAAATATAGTATCTGCACGTTTTTCATCAAGTTGGATTGAAGGCAGATTGGTAGGCAAGACTTCTTTTATTAGCGGCAAGTCCAGACCATAAACATTTAAGGACTTGCTTTTATAATTTTCACTAAGTATTTTAAATAATACGTCTGAATTTTGCTAAGTTATTCCACGAGACAATAGTATTCCTCCGTTCAATCGTAGTTGCAGTTAAATTATAACATATTTCCCGGGTCTGTTGTTTATTTTTTTAGGATATTTGGGGACTATAGACACTCTAATAAAAAAATGAACAATGGAAAAATTTACACATTACTTTTTAGCTTTATTTTGCCATCGTCGTCTTCTTCAATGACCCCTTGCCGCAAGAGGCTTAAATACGCCGCTTCAAAATTTGCCTTAATCCTGCTTCCTTGACGTTCCCAACCGTAACCATATGACGCTGTTTCTTTAAATAACCCTATTTTATTCAACCCATAGTCGCTTGAAATCACTTTTTGCATTGTTTCAGCAAAATCTCTTGTTGGGATATCTTTTGCCTGCCATCCAAAATAACGAGAACGTAGCATCTTGGATTTTTGTGTAATACCCTCACGCATTTTTTCAGTAGCAGTTTGTGTACTCATATCCAAAAAATCTGTTAGTTGAACTGCTGTATCATTTGTGTTTGAAGCAACTTCACGATAATCATCAATCGCCTTTTTTACAACAGCCAATAAGCGATTCCCCTCTGTAAACCGGTCTTTAATCCAATCAGTAGACCAAATACGATAGATCTTCCAGCCCATATCTTCAAGTACGGTTTGGCGCAATCTATCACGCTCCCTTGCTGTCCGAGCGAAATGATACATAGCACCGTCACACTCAATACCTATTGCATAACGACCTGAATATTTCGGATGTCGAACTGCCATATCAATACGATAACCCGAACATCCTACCTGTGTCGCAACATCATAGCCATTGGTAGTAAGAAATTCATACACTGAAGTTTCAAACGGAGAATCAAACCATAAGCTGTTATCCACATTTGTTTCACCGAGTATGGCATTAACTCCGTTTATGGCAAAATCAATGTATAGTCTCAAGAGTTTTGGCCCCTGTCCGCTTATGCGCTCTGGGTCTATATCTGTAGGCATAATAGAACCTACAAGTTTTAGATTATACCTCGCTCGAGTAATCGCAACGTTCAGCCGACGTTCGCCTCCATCGCGGCTTAATGGGCCAAAATTCATTATAAATTTTCCTGCCGTGTCAGGTGCATATCCGATACTAAATATAATAGTATCACGTTCATCACCTTGGACAGTTTCAAGGTTCTTAATGAATATGGTCTCTTCTTTATCTTCTTTAAAAAAAGGTTCAAATGTCGGGTTTACACTTCGCTTTTCAATCAGGGCTTCATGTATTGCCGATTGCTGTACTTCGCCGAACGCAATAATACCAATGCTTCGGTTGGGATATAAGCGGAAATGTTCAAATACAAGGTCGGCAACTCTCGCAGCTTCCGCTTTATTTCCGTTTTTGCCGCCACGGTCATAAGTGCCTCCATTAACATAGATATATTCAACGCCCATTCCGTCTGTATTTTCAACAGAAGAAGGAAAGGTGATGAGATTGCCTTGATAGATTTTTGCATTGGAGAATGCTATCAGATGTTCGTGACGACTACGATAATGCCATAAAAGCGTCTGCGCAGGTAACATAGCCGCTTCGTCAATCAATGATTCGTATGCTCCGACATCATTGATTCCCCCAGTTTCATCTTCTTCATATTCATCTAATGTTGATATAGTCGCATTAAAAAAATCCGTAGGCGGTAATTGTTTGCTATCACCCGCGATTATTACTTGCTTTGCACGAAAAATTGCACCGATTGCATCTTCGGTTCGTATTTGTGATGCCTCGTCAAATATTACTGTATCAAACTCAAAATTGCTGCTTCCAAGATAGGTGCTTACTGACAATGGTGACATCATTACACATGGTTTTAATGCTGGGAGTAGGTTCGGTAACGCTGCAATAAGCAAACGTGTTGGCATTAGTTTGCGTTGTTTTGCCATTTCGCGACGAAGCAAGGCGATTTCGCCATTGGCGGAAAAGGAATCAAAGTTGGGTAACCGTGAAATGAGTTTTGATACAAGCATAGCCTTTGAAATTTCAATATGTGACTTATCAAGGTGCTTAAACAATTCAACCCGCTCGTCTTGACGAAGCCTTCGAAATTCACTTACTGTGGTAAATCGCGGCATAATCGCATCAAGCCATGAACGAAAAAAGCATTTCTTGAAAACGGGAATAATCTCTAAGGAATTTAAGTGTATTTCTTTCACTTTGGCAAGATAGGCATCAATACCTAATTCCATCAACTTCTTTTCAGCATTGCGGTAATCAATCAGATATTCTAAGCTTGCAAAATTATCCTTACAATTCAATATTTGTTCGCTTAATAAACTCAATGCGCCCGAATAGAAAATTTCTTTGAGAGTATTGTCAAATAATGCTACATATTTGTCAAAGTCGGGCTTTATCTTTGCTTGCCACGCTCGCAAAGCAGAAATATTATCATCACAACGCACAAAAACCTCATTATTGCTATTACAAATGGAATCAATATATTTTTTACCGAGTTGGAATTGAGTAATGATGGATTGAAATCTAATTGCCCATTCCATTTTTGATTTTATTATAACAAAATCAACATCTCTATTAAAATCGATACCTAATAAGCTGCTTAAACGCTTTAAGATTTCGCCAAAGTCTAGAGCCGCAAGTGTACTTTCATTATCTTTATAAGCTGCTTGTGCATCAGTAAATTCTTTTTCTGCAAATTTGACAAATTCAGATTGCTTTTCCAACTGTGCTTTCAAAGTCTGCACGGTAACAACTTTTTCCAATAGGATAAGTCCTTCTGCATAAGTGAACTTTTCGGCAGTTTTTCTGTATGAGAGCAGTGTTTTTTGTGCTTTGCGAAACCCGGCCTTAAAGACTCGAAGCCAAGTACGGTATTCATTGCGGTAAAGACTCAACATAACGGTTGCATCTATCAATAGGATATTTTCATCATTATTGGTGATTATGTCGTTATGTGCTGTCTGCCACTTTAAGAGTGTATCGTCATATTTTTCTTTTTCGTTATAGAATCTATGTTCGGCGGTTTCACAAACGTCTTTTAACCCAACACCGTTCTTCTGTAATTCCAGTGCTCTAATGCATTTATCTATGTCAACAATGATCTTGCACAAATCAAGCGAAAGCCATGCGGACGGTATGCACGATGACTGTTTTGACAAATTGTATATTTCCTCGACATCATCAACCGCAATGAATGCCCAGTCTTTATTCGTGCCAAGTAGTCTGTTGGTTTCGGAAAATACTGAACGCCCTTCTCTTATTAAAGATGATAATTTTTGAGCGTCTACAATAAATTGTTGCCGAAACTCATATGTGATTTGTGATAGCACGCACCCGTTCCAAGGATTATTTTGCTGATAACCGCTTTTTGAAACAATGCGTGTAAGTTCTTCAAGCGCACTTTCACATTGCGCCAATAATTCCGGTGTGAAATACTCAGCCCCTGCTTGTATGTAATCAATGTTCGAATAGTTTTCATGTTGCGCCAAATAACCATTTACTTGATAAATCGTTTTGCCAAGAGGTTCAATAGGCGTATGCAGCTCTGTGCTATATTTATTTAAGAGAATTCGTATTTCCTTTAAGCGATATAACTGATTATATGCATCTTGTTGTAAACTTACTCTTTGTCGCGATAATTTAATTGATTTATCAAATTGTTCAAGAATTTCACGTCTTTTAGTTTTATGATTGTGCAACGATAAACAAAATGGTGCTAACTCCACCTGTGTCAAGCGTTTGTAAACCACTTCGAGCGCAGCCATTTTTTCAGAAACGAACAGAACTTTTTTCCCATCAGCAATAAGTTCGGCAATGATATTTGTGATTGTTTGGCTCTTTCCTGTTCCGGGAGGACCTTGTAACACAAAACTCGAACCGCGTTTGGCAAGTAATATTGCATCTTGTTGACTTGAATCGGCGTCAACTACAGAAAATACCTCTTGAGGTTCGGTATCGTCGTGATTGTATTTATATACTATGTCGGACATGTTTGTTTCATCGCGAAAAACTTCGCCGTTTATGTACCGTATAATATGATGCCCGCAGATTCTATCGGCATTACGTTCTAAATCGCGATACATATTTATTTTCATAAAAGAGAACAAAGACAACTGTGTTACATCATCAGATATGCTCCAGCCTAGTGATTTTACTGTTTGCGCCACACCGTTTAAGTAATCAGTTAGGTCAGTATCTTCATTCAAAGTTGGTAACTCTATGCCAAAATCACTGAGTAATTTTTGTTCCAAAGAATAATTTGCAGTTATTTCTTCATCTGAACGCGACAGAATAATCGGCGAAAACAAATCCTCCTGTACCAATTTAACAGGCAATAGTAAGAGCGGAGAACGCATTTCTTGTCCTTCGGCACCGTTATCTATCCAGTTGAGAAATCCAAATGCGAGATGTAGTGCGTTTAAGCCTTTTTCTTCAGTGAACTCCGATGCTCTTTTCATAAGGTTGCGCAATGTCTTGAGAGTTTCGTTCGGTGATTGATTCGTCTGTATACCATTCGTCACGGAGAGTAATTGCGGTTCGAACTCATCGTCGTCCCCATGCATATTTATGGGTACAGGAAAAGAGAGCGTGTTATCGCCATCTGCCAATATCGACCATATTTCAGAAGGGGTAGGCAAGTTTATTAATAGTGAATGACGCTGTATTCGCTTCCCGTCTTTAGGCAAAGGGCAGTTTATTAAACGGTTGCGTTTTCCTAAATCAAGCAATCGATTCTTCCAATATTCAAGTTTTGTATTTATGTTTTCCATAATAACACCATTTTACTTGTTTATGTACTGGATATTGTATTTTGTTGACAATTTATTAATCCTGTCGATTTACAAATTATTTTTTCTGCATCATAAGACAAAAATCCTTTTATATCTACACTCATTTGAAATAAAAATAAGCGTTACCGATTTTTAGCAACGCTCGTTATTTCACAACTCAATATTTCAGTAGCGGAATATGGTACAAACAAGCTATTTCTTAGCTTTATAAGGATAGACCAGCCAATTTAGCTTCAATTTTTCTGGAATAGTAAGATCAGGGAAAGGAGTCTCGGCATAAGCATACTCACAAAAGCCATCATGGGCAAATTCTTCGCTCTCACTAAAAGTATCAAATTTTTTTACTTTAAATCCCCCTGATACATACTGTTTTGATTCTAAAACCCTGCCGTAATCATCATAAACGCCATATGCATTTCTTCCATAGACACCATAAAATTTAGGTTTAGATTTTTTCCCCACTTTTACAACAATCCTTTCTGTAGTACAATATTTTTTATAACCTGGATTCGGAAAGTACAAGTTAAAAATGCAGTATTTATGGTGGTTTGCGGGTGTCAAAACTTGCAAAATTTTTTTCAACTTTTGACAGCTTCAACCCGCATAATTACTGGATTTTTAACTTGTACTTTCCGAATCCAGGTATAATATTGTGATGTCGTTTGTAAATTTTTACAAAAAATAATGTGAAATAAAAAATGTCCACCAGTCCTCTAAATATTAGAAGAATGGTGGACAGTATTATTATTTTTGCGCTCAACAGGCAATTGACCGTAATAGAGACCAATCAGCTGCTTCATGAGTTGTCGGAGCTGATGTTGGAATAACATTTTTTCAAAAGCACTATCCAGGGAATCAATTTTATAACCTCATTTAAATTTAACATATGGCTTTTCTTCTGTAATAATATCAGTACTGTCTTTTGTTACAATTATAAGAGGTTTATTATTATATCTTCCATCTCTAAAAATATACATTGAAAGAAAATATGCTTGATTTGGATCGTATACTTTTAGCCTAATTGCGTATAATCCTTCAAAGGCATTTATTACTCTAGCTTCTAATACAGAATACCCGTTTCCATTAAACTCTTTTTCATTAAATTTTAGATCTTCAAATCCAGTATTTGGAGGACCCCATATTCCATAGAGTGCATTTAAAGCTTCAGGTTGCACAATGTTGGTTGCTGCATTATGCTTATCTTGATCGATTTGTGTGGCAATAGTTTGTTGGGTAGTAGTTGCCGAATTTTCAGATTTTGCTGCTGTTTGTTCGAGAGAAGGAGATACTGAAGATTTTTTTGATGAATCATTTTTATTATCCTCAAAAACCTTGGTGATGAGCGCACTCAGAATAAAGGTATTCTGTGGAACCTCATTAAACGCGAGGTATTCCGCTTCAAATGTTCCTTGTTTCTCATCAACAACAAATTGTATCCTTGCTTTTACGGCAACATCCTGATAGGTACAATCCCCTGTGAACTCAACGACATCTTGCCCCTTGTCCCCTTTAAAGTATTTCCAACGGGGAGTACCAAAAAAAGCCGAGAATGCCTTATCATAGGTCAGAGCGGGATTGTTTTCTCTGTAACCATTTTTGACCATCAGGACGTATTTATTATTGGCGTCAATAGTACTGGATACACTATCTTTCAATTCTTTCCCGGCATTCTCTAATGATGAGTTTGAACAAGCTGAACATAATGTCAAAAGAACTGCCATCAGCAACAGACATAGTTTTTTCATTTTTAAGCACCAATCCTTTAACATGAGAACATATTCGGTAACATAATGTCAGGTTTGCCAAATTTGCTAGTAACTCACTCCGTTATGTCTAACGTACATACATATTTCTTCCACCAGTTGCCTCCCAGTTTTTATTACATTCTTGCATCATTAGAACTTTTTGACTTTTTTTAATATCTAACATAAATATGCAATTTAAAAAATCACTTCTATCTTTAGGTTCAACTCGTATATGAAAAAGACCACTATACTCACCAGTTGAGTCATATTTCAGTATTGTTATAAATGCATCACCAAACCTATCGCCAGTTACTGTATAGGTAATCCCAGTACGAATATTTGTCCATTTACCAGAAAGGGTGCTTTCTGCTTCATTACGTGATAAAGCAAATGCACTAGTTGTTTGCACCATAAATAAACAAACTAGAAAAATAATCATGAGCAACTTGTATTTTTTTGACATAACACAGCCTCCTCGTATAATTTTTTGGGTTAACATCAAAAACTTCACTTGACACATAAAAATCGCAAACAAATATTAATATTTTGCGCGATAATTCAATTCATTGACAATATTTAGTATAGAACAGCTCCCTTTTTACAGCATTATCCAAATAAACTCAATATTAGAATTCTCTGCATTATAAGTCGTCAATTATATCCAAGTTATCCAGCATCCACTGACTACAAATACCATTAAAGGTAGAATTAAATTTATATCTATATTCCGATGAATAATACTTTTTCTTAGATTTTTCCTCTTCTTTAATTTCCGATTTTTGATAATCGCTTAGCTCTATCTCGTCAACTTTCTTACTTCCTTTATAGATATTAATTGTACCTCCCCAAAAACTTAATTCAAATCGCATATTTCTATCCCGATATTCCATTATAGCATCCTCCCTTCAATAATAAACAATTTTAAAAACCCTTAAAAACCCTTAAAAACCCTTATAAACCCTTAATTAAAATATCGACCTTCTTACTAACCTCCTCCGTTATTTTTTTTGCAAATGGCTCTATTTGTGCTTTAACTATTTCAGGAACTCTATCATTTATTACATATTGACATTCATCTAATATATGTCCGCCGAATGTTCTTGCGGCATCACTAAAATCGAATCGATAAACAGACCTGCTGGATAACTCTTTTTCCTCCGTGTCAATATAGGTGTCATACCAGTCTAATCTTTCCAGTTCATTGGCAATGTTATTAGTAATGTAAATTTCTTTAAGATGTTGCAGTTGATAAATTGAACCTGGAGTTGATTTAAAGTCTGGAATGACATTAAAAACAGTAAAATCATTTGGCAAATTGATTTTACCACTAGATGCCTCATCAATTTGCATTTTAATTTCTTTTAACATATTTTGGATTTTACGATTGATATTATAATAAAAATTTGTTTCCTTTTCTTCATAGCAGTAATATTGTTGGAGCTTCATGTTTTTATATTGGACTAAAATTGCTTGTATGAGTGCTTGCTTTTGAGAATACATACTCTTATTGAATTCTTGCAACCCTGCGCGTTCCGCTTCTCTTCCACTGGTATATGAATAGCGCGAAATCACATTTCCCGCAGGAGCAGGCGGGGTAAAAAGAGTTTTGTCAAATCTAAAATCTTCTCTTGCCGGAAAATCAAACTTGAAATTCTTTAATTTTTCAATAAACCGATTTTTTATAGTTTCTAAATTATCTTTACTGCCATGTAATTCATTCAGGTCTTGTAAAGAGATAGCTTTCGTAGGGCAACAGGCAATTACCGGATTAAATTCTTCAATATCTTTATCTTGAAGTAATCCGGGTTCAATAGGACTGGCAGTACCATTCGAATTTTCTTTTAAAAGTTCTGTCATCAATGTGCAATTGCCACAAGCGCAACATTCTTCTGAAACAACAATCCTTTTCACTAAATCACTTCCTAGTCTTCTTTTATTTAACTGACGGCTTTCTCTAACTTATTCAAATATTCTTCGCCAGTTTTAATGGCTTGGATTGACAGTTCTGTTAAAGTTCCCTCATTATCAATTAATGGCACATCTAAAATGCTTTTAATGGCAGAAGCAAAATTAATACAGGTCATTATGGCTTCTTTATCGCTTTGAGAATAATTCAAGCGATTTTCACCTTTTTCTTCAATAATATTCTTGGTGTGAGCGATACTTTTCATAAATGGGCGGTTTAATCGGGCTAATAATTCTGATAACCTTTCCGCTCGCTGATAAATTGCATCCAATGCCACACAATTTGTTTCTGCCTGTGAAGCGATTACATTTGCCTGTTTTTTCCTCATGGAAGCTATACTGACATTTATTTCAGATTCTTTGGCTATTACGCCGGAAATGCCGCCTAAAAATCCATACCCTCGTATCAGCATGGTCGCAATTATTTCCCCTGTTTTCATCGGCATATCGGCAACACAAATCATGCGCTTTAATTCGTCAACTTTGATAGTACTAATAGCATTAAACGATAATTCTCTAATTCCATCACTTTCCACAAAATCAATCTGCATAATATTTTCATATACGCCAATAAAATTCTTAATAGATGTGGACAATATCCCACGTTTACGGTTTGCCAGTTTTTCAAGTGACAACTTTGTTTTTTCTTCTTGTTCAGCTTGTTCTCTCTGTGCTTGCCCCATTTTATTCAGAGCCTTGATTGTGATGTTTTTTGCCTGAGCATTATTTTTATCTGCGCTAATCATGTTATAGATAAAACCTGCTCCTGCAACAACTCCGCCGACTAACGGCAATACCATAATAATTGCCCCCTTTACAATCTTAAAACCGCATTTTCGTTCATGAAAAATTTATCGAATTCATCAAATGTCTTGAACTTCACGCTTGCGTTAAATAAATTTAGCATTCGGTCTAATCCTTGGGCTATACCATTGACATCATTATTACTTGTCGCCGTAAAAAGTTCTTCAAAGCCAAGCGTAATTTGCGTATCCCATTTTTCATATTCTTCTGCTAACATAGTTTTTAAAAAATCGCGCTGACGTTGTATTTCATTTAAAGCATCATTAACTAATGCATTTACTCTCGCCAGTTTTTCTTTATGGTAATTTAATGATTTTAAAGTACTGTAAATACTCATGCAAGCTGTAGACACAATCCACGAACCAATGAAGAATCCGACTAAAGGAATAGGAATAAGTGACTGTCCAATTATTCCGCCAATCATTGATGTCATTAAAAAGACGCCTTTTTCACCGATTTCCTTAAAAAATTTTTCACCGTTAATTTCTCCGTTGATATAGCGTAAAGTAGCATCTTTCAAAATAAATGTAACTATTATTAATTGTGGTACAATATTACTATTTGCTATGCTTTTGAGAAAAACATGTCCGCTGTTTTTTAGTGTATTATTAATTCCAGTAACTAGCACTTGCTGACCTCCGCCTAGCATTGCGACATTAGCGGTGATTTTTCCCATATCTTTTGTTGCTTCTTTCATGCTTTTTTCTTTATTTGCAACTAGGTAAAGATTATACACGCCTTCTATCATAACTGGAATTGCTGAAGCCTCCAACGTATTTAATGCACCTTTATTGAACTCACTTACCACATTTTTACTGGTAAGATAAGTTGCTTCTAATGTTGTTCCTGCGGTTGCTATTGCATGGTCTCCAAGCATTTTCTCTCTTGCGGCAATATTAATTTTTTTCTGAGGATTTAAGGCAAACTCTAAATTGGTATCGTCTGCTTTTTGTCTGTTTATAGCACTTGATATTACTTGATAATTGTATTTGGATTTTCCGATAATTTTAATATCAGCATCTGTTAAAAAAGGATTATGCTTTTGTGTTTTATGTATTCGCTTTAATGGTATTATGTGGTCAACATCGGCGGTATGTTTTACATATTTCTTCATGCCATATTTATTTTTGGCAGCTTGAACATCAGAATGTAATGTATTGCCGGTAATATAATCAGTTTTTGATTTTCTATTGCCGAAAAATTCTTTTTTAAATTTTCTGTGACCAGAAACATCATCATAAATTTTCCTGTCATATTCTTGTGTGATACTTAACTTGTTATTATGCTTTGCAGCTTCTTTTAAGCTAAGTAGGCGCTCATTTTCTAAAAATTTATCAAATGTTGATGAATTTTTATTGTTCATTAGACTACAACCCTCCCATTCAATTATAAAAAAATAAACAACTAATTTGTTTAGCTGGCAGGACAATCTTACGCCATTAAACAATCTAAACTTATGGAAGTTGATAGGCTGTTAGCAGAGTATGGCTCTTCGATAATGGCAAAATAAATGGGGCTTTGTATGTAATCATACTCCTCGTCTTTAGTATCCACTCTCCAGTGCACGAGTAGAAAATTGGATTTTTCTACTCGTTTTCATTTTCTTTCTTGCGCCTGCTTAATATAGTCTCGATGGCCTTAGCACTGTACCCACCGGCTCGGGCAATCTTAGCCCGCACACGCCGGTCTGTTTCGTTTTTCGCTATATCAGCAATGTATTCAGAGCGATACAGTCTCATCGGTAAATCCACTTTGTCGCCCCTATAGTGCTTGAACAATTTCAACATATCGTCACGACCGATAAGTTCAAACAATTCAAGGTATATGTCGTTCAAAGCTTCCGACTCATTACCGTCTACTTCAAAGAGTTTGTAGATAAGCTCGTCGCTGATATTATCAAAGTCAATGTTCACCGTATCGCCCTCCTCGTTCACTATAGGCATCATTAAAATTATAGCGGCGTAGAATGGTATAAATCCAGTCGTATAAAGGGTTTTTTAACGGGGTTTATTAAGCACCTTAACACTCTCCTTTTTAAGAACCTTAAAAAGGGACTTCTTACTCCCCTTAAAACGGAATTTTTTTGA
Source organism: Holotrichia oblita (assembly GCA_023690525.1). NCBI lineage: Eukaryota > Metazoa > Arthropoda > Insecta > Coleoptera > Scarabaeidae > Holotrichia > Holotrichia oblita. The sequence goes on along the minus strand of JALQSN010000123.1, from coordinate 4,112 downwards.
CCTCCTTGAAATTATTCGTCCTCTCGGACGTAATTTCAAGTTTAATACAAAGTGTCTAATCCTGCCGCCTTTGGGTGTCTAACAATCCGTCTTGCAGTGTCTAATCTCGCCGCCCCCAGTGTCCAATTTGTGCCGCCGTATTCACTTTTGGAACACACCTAAGAAACGCAATTGTATCACATCTTGCCATGGCCTAATTTTTACACCACTTGGTTTTTCAAATACAGCGAGGTTGTGATGAGTTTTTCCTAAAAAACAGCAAATTCCTCAACCCAACAGGATTGTGGACAGGTAGGTCTTTATAGAGTCCACATATCCACAATCCTCGTATAATACACGACATGTATTCAATAATTATTTATCATGGTAATTTAAAATTTTAATTTTGTGTCTTGGTAAGGGTTCCATTATATTCCAATATTTAATGTTATTTAGTTTTCTTTTTGGGATAAACGCCCCATCTTAGTTTTAAATTTTCTGGAAATTGTATGTCGGGAAATAGATTTTTCATAAGAACATATTCATTGTACCCGCTAATAGCAAATTTTTCTGCTTCTTGAAAAGTTTCAAATTTTTTTATGTGGAAATTTTCTAAGCATTGCTCCGGAATAGGTGTTTTACTATAACTTATGTAAACACCATAACCAAGACTTGTAAAAATTCCGTAAAAAATAGGACTTTTATTCATTTTTGCCTCCATTCCGACGCACGCGGCGGCACAAATAATTTATGAAAGCGGCGAACCGCACAAAATGTGATATACTATAGTTGAAACAGCAGCACACTACAGAGCACGGGGGAGCGAGTTTCATAAAGGGAAAATTTGCAAAATAAGTAAAATAATTTTCTTTTTTGTGTGCTTCCATTTCTAATGTCCGTATATTCAGGACGCCATTTACGAGATTCAGCACAGTTTCGTTACGATTGTGTGTCAAAATCAATATTGATAGTAGGCTCCTCTTTTAAATCGGCCACGATATTTTTCAATATGCGCGACGGCAACGCACGACTTACAGTTTTGGGTAGGCTGTTTCGTAACAAGAGATTTACTTGGGAAGAGGGAATCCTTTTCCAATATCCTCTTTTGTCATTGTAGGCATATATTTGCCCGTTGAAGGCTCTGATATCGTCCGTACATAAAATATACTCAAATAATGCCTCGCGGACCACGGAAATTGATTTTGAGGATTAAACGACTACCGGCTAAAGCCGGTAGATTCTATTACGGCTGAAAGCCGTGTTCAAGGCTGAAGCCTTCTGAAAAGACCAGTTGCTAAAGCAACCTAAAGGTCACGACTGAAACTCGTCTTAAGCATTGTAAAATTCTACTCAGAGCAAAACTTGTTGGGCATGATACCACAATATGCATGTATTCTTTTCCAATACTGCATTCGATTATCGCTATACCTCGGACGCAACAACCTTGAATTAGCTTTTTCAAGACAGTCTACTCATTGGGCTCAATTAATCCAAGCTGAAAGCTTACCGCCTAAAGGCGGTGGTTTTAGACCTGGCGCATGGAAAATAAAATTCCATGATATAATTAAGAGATGGATAAAAGGAAAAAAATCACGGAATATTTTCAAAACGTAGAAACAACAAAAGAACACAACGGTTATAGCTATAGCGTAGGGAGGGCGCTAGCAATCGTGATATTGGGTTCTATTTGTGGACTGCGTAACGTAAGTCAAATTCATCAATGGGCTTCACACCCGAAGATAAAAAGTTTTTTAAATGAACAATTCGACATAATGTTCATCCCATGTTATTCATGGATGTTGTCCCTATTGAAGATAATTAACCCAGCATCGTTAAATCAATGTTTTATAAAGTGGGCACAGACTCTGGCACCGAAATCGCTGGAAAATCTAACAATCTCCTTTGACGGTAAAACGATACGCTCAACGGGAAAAATGAATAGCTATGATGAAGCGCTTCATATTGTGAGTGCCCATATAGCAGAACTAGGACTAACCATTGGACAAAAAGCGGTAGATGGTAAAAGCAACGAAATTCCGCCGTGCGCGAACTCATAGAACTTCTTGATATAAGCGGTTGTGTAATTGTGGCAGATGCACTTAATTGTCAGAAAAAACAGCAAAAGCGATAATCAGCGGAGGTGCAGATTATCTTCTAAATGTCAAAGATAATCAGGAAACATTGAAGAAAGACATAGAGGATTATGTCCAAGATGATGATTTGAAGAAATCTATGGACAGCGCTGTAACGCTTGAGAAAAAGAGGGACAGAATTGAGCGCCGGAGAGCTTATACAACTAATGATGTACAGTGGCTTCCCGATAAGGAAAAATGGGAAGATTTAGGCTGCATTGGTGCTGTAAACAGGCAAGTTACCACCAAAGAAGGAACAAGTAACGAGTGGCATTATTACATTTCAAGCCGGTGCCTAACTGCTGAAGAACTTTTAAAATATGCTCGAAATGAATGGTCAGTTGAATCAATGCACTGGTTACTTGACGTGCATTTTGATGAAGATTTTTGCCGTGTTGAAGATGTCAATGTACAGAAAAATTTAAATATTGTACGCAAAATTGCGTTAAATAGCGTCAAAAATTACAAGAATAAAACGAATATAAAGCGTCCGATTTCAAAAATCATGCTTGATTGTCTAATTGACTGTGAGTTTATACCGGAGGTTTTGACCTTGGACGTACTTATTTAAAATGTTTTTAGAGCGACTTTAATCACATGGGTTAGTGCAATAACAAAACTTTTATTGGAAATAAAAACCATTTCGGCTGCTTTCACAGGGCCTTTTTTGCGTGTGCAAAAAAATTTTTGATAAAACTTTGGGATTTATTCTTAAGATTTAAGAATGCAGGTTCTTTGGTTTATATCATTGGTAATTATTCCCTCAAAATCAATTTCCGTGCTCGCGGACGACATTGCCTTTTGAATCAAAAAGTTGGCGCTCCAAATCTTCAATTTTCATGTTGCTGTTTTTCAATGTTGTTGTTTTACCTAATATTCCAATTTTTGTCGGCCGACTTGATGATACAGTAACAGTGTTATCGTCTGATTGCAATAGTGCTATTACCATATAATTCCATAAATTATTCTGCCTGAACGGCCTGAATTTTCAAATAGGAAGGTGCTAAAATGCAACTGTATCTGTCTATCGAATACCTTAATAAAAAAATCCTACAAGAAATAGAATCTTTAGATTATAAAGAACTAACTCAATTGCATTTTTCTGTATTATTTTATCTCTCTTCTTCACCTGATAAAGACAAATTATCAGAAAAAGCTTTGAAAATTAGAAACAAAAAGCTTTTAGAAATGGGCAAGAAAGGTAAAGACGATTTGACAGAAGAAGAAACCATTTTATTGCTGAAACTGGATCCCAAAGATAAGCATATAAGCCCCGAATTGCGCAATCTTATTGAAGAAAAATTAAAAATCATACAGGGTTATTATGACTTGAAAAATAGGCTGGTTCAAAAAACGAAGGATAGAGCCAAGAAAGGAGCCTTGAAATATTGCAAATTAAAAGTGGAAATCATAGACAAGTATTTTGAGTATAGACGTGAAGCAATTACAAGGGCAGAGAACAGGGCACGAAGAGTTATATCAGATACAGATTGGAGATTAATAGAAAGCTTTTTTCCCTCCCCGCTCGAACATACTATAAGTAAGCTGAATTCTGAATACTATAGCATAAAGCCATATGAAATCAGCAAAACTGATAGGCATTCATCTAAAGTAATTACACTTTATGCTAAACGCTTGAGAAACGAAAGAAAACAACAAGGATTTACTCAGGAAGAATTAGGCGAGTATGTTGGGGTAACAGGAGAGACTATTTCACGCATCGAGAAAAATAAAGAAATTAAATCCATTGATACTGGCTTGTTAGCGAGAATTGCTCGTGTATTAAATTGTAATCCAGATTATTTTATTAACGAATCAGCGGAAAGAACTCCTATAATAATAAATGATGATTTACCCTTCAAGCAGAGGTTAACTAAAGTTTTTACCATTAAGCGAACTTTGGATAGAATTGCTGGTACATATAAAAACGGAGCCATTACTAGGCTTATACAATTTTTATCAAGATTTGAAGACGAATTGGACGAAGAATATATAGATACG